>WSZQ02090756.1:0-11618 GCA_019419845.2 Weissflogia rhopalogaster | reverse complement strand
GTTACATGCAGCAACAATTGGAATCTCATCGTTTCTGCGTCGCCATATGAAGGGTTCGTTGACTAGTTTCAATTTGTTCTTAATTTTGTTTAGAACGCCCACAAAATAATACTCTCACCAACAAGTTAATCAAAACGCTAGAGCCTGAATCTACTAAGCTTTTGCGTTTTTTTATATACATTTTGTCTCGTTTCTCGTGTACGTTGTTGACGGCTTGGAGTGCTAATATTTTGTTTTTTGTTTGTGTTTCGCCCCCATTCAACGTGTTCTTATTTTTTGTGTCAAAAAGTCGTCGTCGATTTTTATTCTCCCTCCAAACTTGTGTTACCTTTTCTTGTACATGCTGTTAACAGGTTTTACATACTCACGAACGATGCTGCCTTTTGCCATTTGTTTTGAAGTTGGTTTCTTCGTTTTGTGGCGTGTGTGGAAGTTTTATTAATATCCTATCACAAAATCATGTGTACATCGTGTTAATCTACAGTGTGAAACAAACTACCAATCATCATTTGTATGGTTTTATGTGTGGCGCAGTGGAATTAATCGAGGGATTGTGTTTTAGTGTTGGAAAGGCCATCTTCGCAAATGAGCTACTTAGACCAATTTCTTAAAGAGACTAATTCCAGTCAACAGCATCATCAGCAACAGCAGCAGCAATTGATGTTGCAGCATCAATATGAGAGTGGATCCGCGCAGCAGTTGCATTATTTGGGCACGTCGATTGAATCTGAGGAGGGTGACATTGAAGATAATCGTGCTCTTAGTATTAACAGTTCGAAGAGTAATTTATCTGAAATGAGTATTGTAAGTATTTTGAGTTGGTATAAGAAACGAGGCTTTCTAATTATATTGTTTTTGTTGTTAGCATACACAGGCATCGCCAATGAAGCTGAAATTGCATCAGTTTTTGGTGCGCACATTTTCGAGTCCAACTAAATGCAGTCATTGCACGTCCCTTATGGTTGGATTGATGCGACAAGGAATGGTTTGTGAGATTTGTGGTTTTACATGTCATACCGCATGCTGTCAGCATGTTCCAAGTGCTTGTCCAGTTCCCCCTGATCAAAGTAAGTCTTTATGAGGAAAAGATTATGTTCACTAAAAGTTGATCTGGTTATCAGTATGTTATGGTTGATATAAATGTAATAATATTTCCAGCCAAACGTCCCTTGGGTATCGATCCAACACGTGGAATTGGCACTGCTTACGAAGGCTATGTGAAAGTACCCAAGCCTGGAGGCGTGAAGAAGGGTTGGGTGCGACAATTTGTGGTTGTGTGCGATTTCAAGCTGTTCCTCTATGACATATCTACCGATCGCAATGCCTTACCGAGTGTGCACGTCGCTCAAGTCCTCGACATGCGCGATCCACAATTTAGTGTCAGCTGCGTCAAAGATTCGGACGTGATTCACGCCAACAAGAAGGACATTCCTTGCATATTCCGCATCACAACGTCGTTCATGGAGCCCCCTGGACCGCGCAATTCAATGCTGATGCTCGCCGACACCGAAGGCGAGAAGAACAAGTGGGTGGTGGCATTATCCGAGTTGCATCGGATTATGAAGCGTAACAATCTGCCCAACACAACCGTGTTGATCGCCCGCGAGTTGATTGATAATTCGCTTACATTGCTGCGGAATGCACTCAGTGCAGCTGTTATCGATCCTGATCGCATTGCACTCGGTACTGAGGAGGGCTTGTTCTGCGTGGATTTAGATCGTAAAGAAATTGCGCGTGCGGGTGAAGGAAAGAAGATCTATCAGATGGAGTACATCGCCGCCGAGCAGCTCCTGGTTGTATTAAGTGGTAAACAGCGTTATGTCCGGCTGGTACCCATACGTGCCCTTGACGGTGATGAGACCGAGTGGATTAAGGTGACGGAAAGCAAGGGGTGTTCGCTGTTTACGGTGGGCGCGGTGCCTGTCAATCCGGGGCCTGTTTATATTATTTGCGTGGCGGTACGCAAGCAGCAGAACACGTCCATTATTCTGTATGAAATTACACGAACACGTGTACGCCATCATCGTCTGCGAGAAATTCAGCTGCCGGTTTGCGTTCAATCGCTGCAACTGTTGTCTGATGGCAGGTTGTGTGTTGGTTCGCCTTCTTGCTTTACTATTTACACCATAGCTGGAGATTATCCGCCTATTTGTAAGTACAAATATTTTTTAAAATTATTATTTCTCATTTTGGCATTAGTTTTCAAGCTATATCGATAGTTTCAAATTTATATATAAAAATATCGATACTTTCTTTTGACACTCCTGTTTTACACCTGATGTTGTTCTACTTTTCGTTATTCGATATTATTAAAAATATTTAAAATATATTTTCCAGCATTACTCCATCCAGAAAATCCATTACACCAAACACTCGCCCATAGCGCTGTAGATGCTCATCGTGTTATTGAGTTACCGAAGCACGAATATCTGCTCGTGTTTGGCACTCTTGCAGTGTACGTCGACCGACACGGACGCAAGTCGCGCGATCGCGAGATTATGTACCCGGCCGTGCCGACGGCGATTGGTTTTCGCGACGGCCATCTGATCATCTACAGCGAGACGCACATTGACATCTTCAACTGCGTCAGCGGAGAATGGGTCCAGACATTGAACGTAAAGCGTTCCCGACCACTACTTGAGACTGGCAGTTTAACACTCTGTGTCTTACATGACTTAATTCATATGCTTTACTTATCTAATATACACCAACCCGAGGTTTTGAATTTGGAGAATCTGTTTGCGGTGGACCGCGACGGTCGCACGGTAACACGGCCTAGGCGACGGTTTTCGCTTCGAGAGGGTAACAAATCGCAACGAATGTAAGTCATTTTTATTACAAATATACTTTACCAAGTTGCTACTTTATTCACAAGTTGTTGAGAATGCCGGATATGTATATGATAAAATGTCTTTTAGAAGCACGGATCGTCGCTCTAAACTAATTTCTGCCCCAACGAATTTCAATCATGTGTCACACATGGGACCTGGTGAAGGCATCGAAAAACAGCGACTTATTGACCTGACAGCACCTCCAGTTGGACTTGTAGCTACACCGGAGTCAACTTTACCACCTCCTGTTCAACCACGGGTAAGTTTTTTTATCTTTTGAAATCTTTTGGAATTTCGAAATTTATTCATTATTAAAGTCAAATTTCTCTTCATTGCCTAAATCTCTTTATAATAATGAATTGGTCTTTATAGCCAACCAAAGTTGCACCACTACCCCCGAAGCACGGCGAACGCAGGCGACCCGAAATCTCCAATCCGCAGCCACTACGTCCCGGCGCCCAGTTCCCCGCCTACAATGGCGCACGCCGTGCAGCACCACCACGACCACGCGAATTGCCGCCTGCTCTGCCGCGCCCTTCGGACACATCGCCCTCACCAGACCCGGCCAGCCTCGGCAGCATGTCCTCGTTACACGATATGATTAAAGTAACGTGCGACGCCTACTGTTCCCCAGCCGAAATAACCGCCACTCATTTCCAGGGCACTGAGCGCGGCGGCGGCAGCAGCAGCCCGCGCCACTCGATCGCCAGCAACAACAGCTCCAACCTGTCGACGCCACCGTCGCCGCAGGCGGACCACCATCACAGCTCGAGTTACGATAGCTAAAAGCACCAGCTCGCTGGCGGCTGGCGACACGAAAGGTTAGATAGCAGACCAAGAGAGGTGTGCACAGGCGCAGTAGAGCAAAACAAAAGCCAAGCAAAGAAAATCATGTGCGGCAAGTGCAGAATGCACACTGGCGCATGTGTATTATTTGTTGTCCCTGAGTTTGTTAATTTTGCATCAACATTTTTGCGTCGCCTGTCTAACTGTTACTTGAGTTACCTTGACATAACACAGGCCATGTGAAGGAAGGTGTTTTACCCGCCGACAACTTGACAGCATTTTTTGAGCCTCTTGTACTTAATTTTTCTTCCTGTTTTTGTTTTATTGTATGCATTTGTGTATATTTCGAAACTTATTTATTATTATCGTCCCATTGAACGAGATTATCGCGCTAGTTGTGTTCACAAGTTGATTTTGTGAATGAAACAAGTCAATTAATAGTTTGGAGCAATATTCTACAAATCAAAAGAAACGAAGAAATCAGCCGAACAAAAGCAAACAAAAAATGTGACTCATCCAGCACCTGAATGCATGCAGATGATTTTACTTTACATGATATAACGTTTAGTCATTTATGAAAATTTTATTCATATAAATATATATTTTGTTTTTATAGACGTTTATTTATGAGAGGTTAACGTGTAATAAGAGAATTGCAATGTATTTGCGTTCAATTCTAAATAACCATACGACTTGTATTATTTTGTATTTTATTTATTATTGTTTTTAACAATTTGTAAATTGTGTATTTTGTGAATGAGAGGCGGTTAGTACAATTGGTTCGTGCGCATTAACAAAATGTAAGCGTTAGGCTAAAGAAACCAACCAAGTAGTTTGGAAAACGAGATAAAAGAAATGGAAATTAGTTAACTGCATACTCGTATTAGGCAAAAGAAATACAAAGTCATTATAGGATAAAAACGTTAAGAACGAGAGTACGGAAGTCGTGGAAGGAGAGGAACCGATAGAGAGAGAGAAATCGATTGAAAACGATTTAATCCTATCATTATCGAAAATTGAAAGTGAGACAATATTGTAAACTAAACATTAATAATACCAGTGTTGCGATTAGCACTCAAACCTAGCATTTCAAGCAAAATTCTTAGATTTTATATAATATCTTCATTGTTATGCGATATGAATATCAAGTGTATATCGAAAGACACGAATCAAACACACTCACAATTCACCATGAAGGAGTGATGGGAGAGAGGAACACATACACGACTTTACATGACATTTATCAGAAACATTTTCCTTTTGTACGGTTTATAAATAACGTGTTGCATGCGAAATTTAATCGGTTAAGAACCTTTAAGACGCTAATATCCATCCGCAAAATAGTTTTCACGTTGATTTGCGCCTAAACACGTGTGATTTGAGTCTCGAATGTCGACGATGTACTTGCGTCGAAAATGTCTTTGTGTGATCTTGAGTTATTTTGTTTCCGAAAGTTTTGTTTGTCGAAGTGAACTAAAGTGAAATGAAAACATGCGCAATTTAAAAACAAATATCTAATGAATGAATAAATATTGTTTTATCATTTAAAATAACAATATAATCCACTATTGTATAAAGTATGAATATATCTGTAATTTATTTGAAAAATCTATCTTGATATATATGCAAATTGCGATTTTCCTAAAACAATGTCGAGGTTGTGGTGTTGTCCAGTTCGAGTGTAAGGTAAGTGAAAAATGAAACGAAATCTTCCCTTAAAATTTGAAACCGAAGGTTCTGTTTTTTTTGCCACGAACTCTCCGATATTAGTAACATCAGCAGAAGTATATATTTTTAATTGCAGGTTATAATTGTTACAGTAGTTATTTGCCTTATATTCATTTATGCCTAAATTAAATGTTGGGAGACTATCGATATATATATATATATATATTTTTTTCTTTTTTACAAAAAATAAGAGTTCTAGGTTTTTCATATATTGCTAGGATTATAAATCATGCACCAATCGATTCAGCGTGAAAATATTTACTCCTGGGATAGTTTTTCACTTGATTGCCTAGAACTAATATTATATTTCGTGAAAGTTGAGTCTATCAACGGCGATAATTTCACGGACAGAAAAATGACTTGAAACGACTTCTCTAAATCTGTCATTAAGTAGTGAACTAACTTTACAAATGATTTTCCTGTTACATTTAAATAACGTCCCTTTAAATCTTAGAACCGCTATTATTTGGTAAGTAATATGTAATAAATGCAATAAAATTCTGAAAGATACGCAGAAATCTATTTTTTATTGGCAGGAGTTTTCGCATAAACAACAACTAAAGGTTTATCTTTCAAAAGAAACCCATTCGTTTCTTTTAGCGCCTGCTGTGCCAAGTCCACGGAATTGAATGTAATAAACGCTTGTCCTTTCATTCTTCCTTCAGTCATGAGTTTAATTTCGAATAAATCTTCACCTTCCACCTTCGGCGAATTATATCGTTTATAAATACGCTCTAAATCTTCTAAAATAACAGTCTTTCCAATATTCTTAATATACAATTTGCTATTTGGTGTCCCAGGATGATAATCCTTGAAAACTGGCAGAACATACAAATCCTTAAGTGGTAGTTGATTAGCAAGAAGTTCTTCAGATGTTATTATATCCAATTTCTTTTCTTTTACTTCGCTGGAAATTGTCTCAACTTCCATCTGTGTTATTGCCTCTTCTTTAGCACCTTTTGCCTCTAAGCAATCGGGATCGACAATTAACTCAATTTTATCAAAGCGTTTCAATTCATTCTTTTCAAAAGCATTACTAACATTCGCTTTGGTCGATGTAGATTGACACGGTGGTGGATTTTGAGGTGGTTTAATAAATTTCGGCCTTTTTACAGGTTTACTCTGAGGCAGTAAACGTTTAGCTGGGATTATTTGCTCTTCTTTGTCATGATTTTCTCCATCACTTTCTATTTCACTCTCAGAGTCAGACTTTTCGGGTGGCTTTTGTAGATTTTGCGCTGGTTTCTGCTGAGGTGTTGGCTGAGAAACGATCTTTGGTCTTGGCTTGGGCATTGGTGCATCCGGAGCGTTGCTGAAAGGTGGTGGTAAGTTCATCCTGTTCATTAAGTGCAGCACTTGAAAGTAAAACTGTGGCACTGTGTCTAAAGCACAGGAAATGTTGTGAATTGTCGCTCTATTTGCTCTTGGATATGCATATTTAAGATGTGCAGGTGGCGGTTGATCAAAACCAACCGCACTGTTTAGGGCGTTAATTTTTGTTACATAGCTAATGAAATGTTTTTGCGTTGGTAATTCAGCAGTCTGTGATTGTAAAGGTGCAGGGAATGTATCTGAAATCTTCTTTTCGGCATACTCCACGCATAGAATCGCGTCTAGCATCTTGATTTGGTGCATTCTGTGAAGGACAGCTTTCGCATGTTGCTTATTTTCAAACTTCCCATAGGCAATACTTTTCTGCTTTGTTACAGATGTTATAATCTTCACCTGTTTCGCACCGAAATGATTGAGGAAGTCTTCAATTTCGCTGTCGCTGAGGCAACTTGGAAGGTGTTTAATTTTTAGAGTTTGTTCACAAATGTTGACCATTTTCGGTATATTTTCTAACCAACAGTTTAACCTTTCTAACCTTTAAGAGGACCCTGCGCGACCGGTACCACGTAACGACAAAATGGGGAACTAAAACGTGAAATTCAAACTTTGTTCTTAAATATTTTCTAATCTGCATGTTATAGAATTCTCATTCTACAACGAATCGATTCCTCATTAAATATAGTTTGTTTTGATATATACATTTATGTCTAAATGTTGGGTAAGTATTGAGGAACATATCGGGTAAAAACTTTTCCTAAAAATGTTGAGTTTTAGGTTTTTCATTATTTATATTTTCCGTATTGATAGGATTGTAAATTATACACCATTCGATTCAGGGTGAAAATTGCTTTAACCTTCTGGGATTTTCGTTTGATTACTTAGAATCGATGTTAGAACTTATAAAAGTTGAGTTATTAGACGGAGACATTTCCGCTGCCAGAAAATGACTTATTGAATTATTTCTTATAAAAATCGCACTTTTACTTATATTTTGCTCATTTCCATGTATAGAAATCATATTTCGAATTAAATTTACCTCGAACTACCGATACAGTTATTTCGATTAATTGCCTAGAGGAGATGATATAGATTGTTAAGTTGAGTGCATTTGTGAATATATTCAGAGGGATTTGAAAACTCAATTACACATATATTAGGGCTTGAAGACAAAAAACGATCACACAAGGCACATTGTTATTTTTAATATTAAAACACATTATTTTAAATAAAAAAATTTAAATAATAACCCTTTTTCTTGGCGTACTTTTCTATGTCAAAAACGAAATTAAAGAAAAATTAAGAAATGATCGCTATTCGTGGTGGAAATAATTGAACCTACTGGGGTAAGATGTTAATACTATTAATATATTTGTTACGAACCGCACTCGGTCCACAGGGGAGAACACGTCTTACGGTCATTTACGATCGGTGGCAACTAAATTTATTGTAAAAACGAATTTCTGAGGAAATGTCTCAAAGCCGACACTAAATAACAACACATAACGACAAAATCATAGCTATTCCCATGACAAATATTAACCGCTCCGTCGGCTTATAACTATATAATTTGTCATACTGTATTATTAGCAACTTTTATTTGGCATTTACTTTCCTCTTTTGAGAACTACGCTACAATATTATTTATATATAACAAAAAATAGTAACTAAACAAATAAACAATATTACTACACTCTACCCGCTGCAATGAAGAAAAAAATCAGCGACCCTTCTCTTCATCTTTCTATTGCTTACAATTAGCCTTTATTCTTCTTTCCTTCTCATTTGGATGACCGAGATTCTAGCCACCCCATCCCCTTCTGACTCCCAACCACACCAGCTCACAGACTTACTGCCGATGCCTCATTCTTTCCCACGCCAGGTACCGTATCATATCCTACGCCGCACAGCCAACACTTTCTGTGCCTTTCTCCCATCCAGATATTTCTCTGTTTCTTTCGATCCACATTCTCTTTTCACCAATCGTTTGTTCTTGGGAGTCCATATCACCCGTCCTCTCCCTACTACCTGCACTGACAGAAACCGAAATTTATGGTTTGAAGAAATTAAATTACGTTAGTACGCAGGAAAACGAAACCAATATAAATCTCATTTGGATAACAAGATCGCTTTCTTTAATTACTGAAACTCATAAATATTTACATGACACTATCAATTTCTTAACACTCGCATTCCCATTCCGAAGTCTTGATCGCCTACTACTTGCTAGCTATCATCAGCGTGGATCTATCTACGCATTCGGCGAACTCCTGCACCTCTTTGGCGCACCGCATCGGCTCCTTCTTGTGCTTCTTGTAGCAGTTGATGATCTTGGCCCTGTCTGCACCGCACGGCACCGCGGTGAGTCGTTTCAGATTATCGTTGCACTTGTCCCCAGCCACCTCATTCACCGCCTTCGCATACTCCGTCTCCATCACATGACGAATATCCTCGTGGTTCTTCTGCAGACATTGGATTCTCTTCTCCCAGTAGCTGTCGTTGTCCTGCAGATTCTTCACGTTCTCCTGTCGCAATTGAATCGAGGTTAGGCTAGGTTCGTAGAAGGCAACGTGTGCCCCTTGTGGTAGTACGTCTGTATGGGAAGAAGTGGTTGCTGCTGGTTGGCTTACCGTTGGGGCTAAAAGTCAGCAGGCACATCGTCAGGCAAAATTCGGCAAAATCTCACCAGTGTTAAGTTATTATATAACTCATATAAACATAGGAATGGAGAGAGAGAGAAAACAAGGTGTTATTCGTTGGATTTTCTGGGAAGGTTAAGTTTGATGGAAAATCTACCTTGATGCCCACGAATACGTTGCACACATTCCTCGGACACTTTGATGACGCTCGTCGGATTTTCATTGTCGATTGTGATCTTTCTCGTTCGGCTTTGCGAACCACCCATTTTTTTTCAGACTTTTTGCTCCGATTTACTCAAATAAAACCTAATTACGATCCGTCGTCAATTTCGATTCCTAAAGTGTGACAGTTTCGCTGTCGAATTGCAGAAAATTGCTGACTTTATGCAGCCATCTTTTGGTATTTTATCGAAATACATTCAGTCATTTAATTAACAGTCAATTTGTTTGTGGAAAACTGTATAATCACAAAGACTGTATTGTTACTCAAAAAACATATCTAACAATTGATAATTATATTTTCATTAGTTCAAAGGAAAATTAAATGCTTATCAGGCCTAAATAATAGATCTAAAGGAAGTAAATGTGTATGTTGCTCTTTGGGTTGCATACATTATTTTATTTTCCTGGTATTTCCTATATTCCTATAAATTGCTTGCATGTCCTTATAATATACGAATATATATAGAAACTGGATAATTTCTATAAAGGAATATATTTAGAAGTTATTAAATTAATAAAGAAAGAAATTGATCCAAATACGTATCCTAGATTCAAACCAAATTTTCAGGATTTCTGAATTACCCACCAAAAACCAGTCCAACCAGGCCTTTTAAATTCAAAACCTTTAAAAGTCCAACTGTCACTACCTACCTGTGGTACTCGATTTTTCTATAAAATACTCAATAATTCACCATCGTCAGCTCATAAAAAATAACAAACTGTATGTTCTTAAAATTGACGCTTAAGTACACTTAAAAACTTTAAAATTCCAAAAAAGAACAAAGTTGTTGGCGTATAACCTAAAAAACGATCGTAACCGCTTCTTTACAAATCCATGCTCGAATCGGATGGAAAAATGCAGAAATACGCAGCTCTGAAAGGTTTCTATGAAGTGGAAAAGACGATAGGATGTGGTGGCTTCGCCAAGGTGAAATTAGGAACGCATATCGCCACCGGTGAGAAGGTGGCGATCAAAATTATGGAGAAGGCAGCCCTCAAAGATGACCTACCCAGAGTCAAATTGGAATTGAAAGCGTTAAAAACTCTGTCGCACCAGCATATTTGCAAACTTTATCAGGTATATTTCGTTTCCTTGATATTATTATATTAATAATATTATAAAAGGAAACCCAATTAATATTCTGTTTTTTTCATGTTATTTGAAGGTGATCGAAACAGAGACACATTATTTTTTGATTGTCGAGTACTGTTCTGGCGGTGAACTCTTTGATCATATCGTGGAGAAGAGCAAACTTTCTGAGAATGAGAGTCGTGTGTTCTTCAGGCAGATTTTGGCTGCTGTTGCATATCTGCATAAGCATGGATATGCTCATAGGGATTTAAAACCTGTAAGTTTCTTTTTCAGTTTTTGAAGTTGTTATAAAAGTTTTTCTTTGAGTTTAGCCTCAACTTCTTTATTAATTTGTTCCTTGAAATTTCCAGGAGAATGTCTTACTAGATCACGCACAGAAATTAAAGTTGATTGACTTTGGTTTATGTGCACAACCTGTCGGAGGAATGGAGAGTCCTTTGTTTACTTCCTGTGGTTCTCCTACGTACGCAGCCCCTGAATTAGTATTGGGCAAGCAATATTTGGGTACAGAAGTCGACGTTTGGGCAATGGGTGTGTTATTGTATGCTTTACTGGCTGGCTTTCTACCTTTTGATGACCATAACATTGATTCGTTGTACAAGAAAATATTGGTAAGTCTTTAAAATGTTTGAATTATTGCAATTAGTTAAGACGTTATTTGCTTAACCCTTTGACGTTTAATCTCGATTCCCATTTGAGGCAGGAGGTTTAAACTAAGACTAATGAACACGAGTGAGGTTTTTTGTTCATTTAAATTATATTAATTGGAATTTACATAGCGATTCGGTAACATTTCAGAATCGTAGTTTTGGCTGAAATATTTTATATTTTATTTTTCATACAAATAACAAACTAACAAAATTATGTATAGATAAAAGCGTAATTGGCGATAATAAATTATATTACGTTGTGTTTTAACATACCTATTTTGAGTTGTAAAATCCCTATTGTTGGGTGGATTAATCCCATCTTTCTTAATTTCTTCTTTAG
>WSZQ02090745.1:0-10698 GCA_019419845.2 Weissflogia rhopalogaster | reverse complement strand
TATAGTGTAATATTAGGCGGTATTTCTTGAGATTTTGTGCAATTCAAATCCAACAAAAACGAGAGTAAACCACTTGGAACACATTTCTCCAAAAAAAGACATCATTTAATCTTATTTTAATTGAACATTATTTTAGAATTGATAATACATTTTCTACGTTCACTTTTGATGATATTGCTATAGTTTATGTGCATTGTTTAAATTTTCTATTGAATTTTGAATAATTCGTTTAGTCGCTTAATCGGGACAAAGCATAGTATTTCCGATTAGACAGAATACACTGTGGTTCAATTTAAATCACAATCTCCTCACCTAAATTGGAAATGAAACATATTTCCATTGCATTTGCATAAAATTACTTTTACCCCGGCAAAAATCATTCATAACAAGACCTTTCTCTCTCTTTCTCTGGTGTAAAATATCCATTTCTCCTTTTTTGCTGGGAAATTGCATAGCCAAGCAAAAAAGGCAAAACAGAAAACGCCCAAGAATAACATAACGAAAGGTCAAAAGAAACTTTAATATCCGACATAACCATTATTTTTCTTAAACATTTTCATTCCTCTCCATAAACTACATTCACATATCGTCTTATATGTATATATCTTAAGGTTATTTCCTACTTTAGTAGACTACTACTAGGATTATATCCACTAAACCTACGAATAAAACGTTTTATGAATCTATCATACGTTTATGTAATGAGTTTCGTTGCATTTTAGATTTCGCCAACGTGTGCGAGTTCAAAACGCATATGCAAATTCACACGCGCGATTTCATATTGCTTATAATTGATTATTATTGTTGAAAGTAAAGATTATTAGTTTTAAACAGTGTGTAATTTTACTGCAATCATAGTAATTGTACTAAAATGGATTAAGTGTTAATAAAAGCGAATATAATGATGTTATAACCCGTTTCATAACAAGCTGAAGGTAATACGAGTATGACGTTAAACAATAGTCGCGAGCAAAATGCACATATGCGTTTATGTTACATATAAAAGCATCGCAAAATCAATTAATCTCACGACGTAAGATTGTGGTTTATGTAATTTTAATTATAAAATGTATTCTTCGAAGATAGATTAAGCAAATTACTTTTGCTTGTATCAATGTGCGGCGTCAGTGAGTAAAAATAGTAATATTTCCAATTGCAACAGGATATTTTTGTAAATCAGGGGTAAAAATTCAAAAAATATTTTTATAAGTACTCTTTGCGATAAAATCGACAAATGGAATGGAAATTTCAAGATTTCAGGACGGGGCATCTTAGTTTTGCCAATTTAATACCCATCAGGGTGTTTGCGTGTTGATAAAAAATATTTTGTTAATATTAACGGTTTAACGGTGCCAAAACAGCGAAATGTCATGGGGTTGTATGTAATATTTTTTAATTAACAATTAACTATCTATCTGTTCTTCCAGTGTTTAACGAGGTTCGCAAAAACACAATAGTATATTTACCACGAGCATAGAATGCTACTCATTTCTCACGAATATTACATATTGCAAGTCATACGAGTGAGAAATAAGTATTCCATGAGAGTTATACACCTCTCTTTATCTACGACTATTATGTGTGAAAATAATGAGAAGATTTAGTTCCTACTAGACATGTCAAAACGATATTGATAAATATCGATATATCGATCCAAAAATTTCGATATTTGTTCATAATATTGATATATTGATATCGAAATCTTTAATATCGTTTTAGCATGTCATTGACATAACCGTCATCTGAGGAGTATTCTGATAAGTTCTAAATTGGCATTTTTTCTTTTAAAGAATAATTTATAATAATTCTTAATCCATTGATATTCGTTGGAATCATAATATTAAGATCAACATCGATTTTTGCCAGTATTGCAATTATAATACTACTTTTATGTATTATTGCAATTACTATATTTGGTGGAAAGACAAATAGATCTACATATGTATTATTATTATTGTTAGTATTACTTTAAATATCAATTTTCATGGTTACATGGACACAGATTAGGAACACTGCTGTAGCCGGTGTATGAGTCCTGGATTCCATGTGAATTTATGATCACTGCAGATTGTTGGGAAATGGGATTACTCCTGAAACCCATATACAGATGGCGCTCCTGTGGAATTTCGATTTGATCGATGTTGGTAATATCGATATTTCCAAGACGATATTTCGATATCAATATATCGAAAAATTGGAAATATTGATTTCGACAAATATCGATATTTCATCATCGTCTGACATGTCTAGTTCCTACGTATCGGTGGGTCTGTAATGACTGGCGTTGATATACCAGCATCTGCATTAGGAATGTCAAGGGTACCGGATAATTCTGGGTTCATGCATATTTGGTAAAATGAGAATAGCCATTCTATTTGAGAATACTGGTAATTGAATTTATCCTTTTCTAAATTTCTGTTTCTATTTTTTGTTTTTATTTATATACATTCTTTTAATAGCTTATGAACATAAAATAACTTTCATGCGTATAGTCTTTTTATATTACACTAGGTGGCGCTATGAACGAGTTTTTGTTCGGATTTTAAACCCGGGCTTTCACAGACAAAACCGTAACAAAATAAACCCGCAAATTTACAAAAACCGGAAACCCGGAGACTCTGGGTTTCCTAATTTTTGACAAGCCTAGTGTGCACACCGCGCTCCCAACCATGTGACACTATAACATACCCGGAGGATATGTATGCCATTTCTAAATCAAAACCGATTCTCACTCATTTATCCTATTTGATTTATTTAAATCTCTAAAAACTTTGCCGTAAAATTAGTATATACTTGTTTATCCAGGAAGATAACCCGCTAGCTTATTTTTAATATAAAAATTAAAAAATATATAATAATAAATAAAATTTTGACATTGATACGACACAATGCTCTATACTCAGCTGAAGAACTTTCACATAAAACAAATCTATTATTGAATATGTTGATTTATAGTCCATAAAGTTTGTTAAAATTATATCCGAGTTTACACAATCAAAGCTAGTTTGAGAACTTTTGGATTCTATCAACTGTAGTCACATATAACGAACACGTCAGTAACAAGGCGGGCATATATAAACGAATCAATACATTGGTAATCACATTATCAAAACCATATTAATTAATTTGCAGGGTGTATGCATAACTGCCGCATGGATTAATGATTTATAACTGCGTGTTCCGGTTTTAAGTGCTTCAATTTCATTCTGCTTCATTTAATATAATGGATACGATGCGTATTCTAAAAATATACTCTGAAAGTAAATAAAAGTTTGTTTTGGAGAAGTAACCAAATTCGGAATCAAAACTTGCAAACCTTTTAAAACTCAACGATGTTAAGATTTTCGTTAATCTCTTTACGTAATCGAAAAGAGAAAATATAAGAGGGATTAAAGCATAACTCAAAAAGCCCCTTAAGCTGATAAATACATTATTTTAAAATACGAAAAAATCATGTTTAATTTTCTTTTACTCAAAATTCTCGATCGTGGCAGTTTTGGTGGCGCTGGGTATATGTGAAGCAAATAGTTCAACCTTCAAATTTAATTCAAATCAGTAATAGAATGAATAGTCAAAATAATTCACAAATTCGACATTGAATAATCATGAGCAAATTCGCGCAAAATTAAAATTACGACATAAATGCATTATGACATTTAGTAGTTTTGTTATAAATTAAATAAATATTCAAATTTTCAATATAATTCAAATTTTAAGTACTATAAATTACTTTGACCCACACAAAATTATTGAAAACTTTTATACCAAATTGGCTATACTATTGGAATAACTTAATGAAAATTAATAAGCCTAAACTATTAAAATTCAAAATATATCATATTTTCGGCAAATTTCCTTCCGTAACATTTTTATTTTGAATTAATATGAATATAT
This sequence comes from Weissflogia rhopalogaster, assembly GCA_019419845.2. Taxonomy (NCBI): domain Eukaryota; kingdom Metazoa; phylum Arthropoda; class Insecta; order Coleoptera; family Staphylinidae; genus Weissflogia; species Weissflogia rhopalogaster. Next base: position 6,804 of record WSZQ02090745.1, on the reverse strand, counting down.
TATTTTTTTCACTCTTTTGACTCTTGTGCCCTTACAAAACTATTTAAACTTTTACAATATATCAATATCAATAATATTTACTCACAATATAAAAATATAATACATGTCATCTTTTGGAATTCGATGTCCCTTCGATGTTTTGGTCCCTCTTTATTTCTTCTTCGAATATTTTGTATTGTTCTGTTAATAATCCTTGGTCGGGGTAATTTCGGAGCTGCTGTCAAACTGCTCTCACTCGACAATGTCATGATTAGCTCTTGATGGGTGTCATTAGATGAATGCCGCAGTCTTTATATTTTGATTTTTTATCGTTGAGTGCATGCATTGCCTTTGTTTGCTGAATAATATTTGTTAAAGTCGCACGGCCTCCATGCGGCGAAGGAGTAGAGCGCGGGACCAATACGGAGTTATCAAACGCGCGGTGATTTTTCCCAGCGGTGAATTTTTGCGCGGTGAATTTTCGTAGCGGTGAATTTACCGGCGGTGATTTGGAAGTGATGATTCTACCGCGGTGATTTTACCGAGGTGAATTTACTGGCTCCCCTTGCCAACAAAAGGGATTCGTAAACATTTTGGTGGGTCATTAGTGTCAGGACAATGAAATGGACGGCGTATATAATGGATTCCGCGAAATTTTAGTGGAGAAAATTCTTCGTAAAAACAACTTACAATTAGTTTACTACTTAGTTTACTACTTCATGCTAATATGATAGTAGTAGTACGTTCGAGAATGTAAACATCTCCTAACAAAATGTTCGCAGCCCAATTCCGATGATGCTAGAAATAATTTACATTAAGCGCGCCTTACACAAAAATGTCCACCTCATAAATGACCATCTAGTTATTAATGTCAACGCCATACACAAAAGTTTGTATAAATAGTCTCTAAGTTTAAGTTTTTTAGTACCTGACGATGCTGCAAAATGAAACGTATGTTGTACAATTTTTGTAATAAACACGTAAAACATACACGTGCCATACTTCATTCACCAAGATTTAATAATATAATTGTTAAATTGTTTTTTGCTCGATGTGGTGATAGGGACCCTTTCATGTATCACCAAATTATGCCCATGGTTAGAAGACCATTGAGTGGAACCACACATTCATTATCTTACAGAGAGAACGAATCTCTGCGAGGCGTCTTTTTACTACACTTTTTCGCTTATTTGTATAAGTATATATGTGTCTACGAAAATATATGTTCTACGAAAATATATCTATGTAAAAACCTATGTATTGTAAACGACGGTTAGGTTAGATTAGTTTAGATTAGGAACTTTCTTTTTTATATATACGTAAATTTTTGCATACATCTAACATCCAAGCATCCCAGTATTGAAACTTACGAGTTTGACATCACACTTTAAGCAAACCCGTTAGAGAGCAAGTCCGATAAAACAGTATATCAAAATCTACCAACCCAGATTTTCGGTACAAACTCGGGTAGCATTTTTAAAAGTTTTTCTACTCTTCTTCTTCTTATCGAAAGTCGTTGGGACTATAATGTTGTGACTATAATATCAGGTTGGGTTTGCCTGCTTTTCTGGTGAGGTTGACTGCCAGCTGTTTTGTGTTAATTTGTCCGTCTCTTGTCAGGTGCCATTCTTGAAACATTTTCTACTCCTGTGGTATAATGTACACATTTCAGTATCGGTGTGATTAAGAAATTATTATTGTTACACATAATAGTCGTAGAAAAGAATCAGGTATAACTCGCATAGAATGACCTTTCCTTAGTCAGTCGTGTGTGTTATAGTTTACAATTGCTTTAACAATACAGATAATGTTCAAGAAAGCCATCTATTCTAATGCAACCTAGTATTGATACTTATCCTTGCTACCTGAGCATGGAATGAATCGAAGCTTTGAAAGTACCAATATTCCAAAACATATGAATATTTAATGAAATCTTGACATCACACAGAACTTTCTTTCCTAGTCAACTATTATTTTCTCATAACGGTGTGCTTTTGTTATCATACTTGTGTATCATGTGAACATACTTAATTTATCTCATAGCACATTAAATGTACACAAAGCAAATTATCTCTTAAAGTATATTAAAATCATTAGGCGCGAGTAATTATAATGAGTGATTTAATTAAAGCGAAACATTAAATAGACGTTGCTGGATTATGATAGCCATGAAACTGTTTAACTTCAAACAAAGATTAAAGATAAACGCGCTGTGAAAAAGGATCCCGTTCCGCTCTGGCTTCCGCTCCTTTGCTGCTTCTCCTTAAGCAAAATACACATTTTACAGTAATTTTCTTACCCATTCTGCGCATCTGAAGTTTATTCATGTTTACCCATGAAGTGAAATGTTACTAGGCACCTCCTAGAAGCTAAATATTAATTCTAAAAGTTAACTTGAAGAAATAAAGTTAAAGTTTAATCCTAGCATTCTATGTTTTAAGCGGTTTCCAACCAAAATTTGCACTGTAAGTCTGTTTTGCATGTGCGCTCAGCTATTCACAATTTGATTTAAATAAAAGCGTAGGGCAGGCATTTCATTGAATTGCCTTGCTGTGCATCTCCGCAGAGTAGATCTACTTACGTCTAGGTCGAAAATGCATAACATGCAATATCTTCTAGTCTACATCTTACTAGTTCAGTTTTAGACCTCCATCTATTTAAGAATATAAAACGTTCAAATCTATAGTAGACAAACTACAATATGTTAATAGTGTTACATAAATGTTTATAGATACCAGTATATATATAGACCACGTGTGTATGACATTTTACACCTTTACTTTCCTTGACTAATACATAATTTTTTTAAATAATTTATTTTATTAATTAAAACTGGTTTGCCCACGAGGTCCCAGGTTCTATTCTCGGTGGGGATAAGATGACTAATTACATTGAACAAGAATTGAATAGAGCTAATGTCCATAGCAGTCCATGCTCGGTAAAATAAGAAAAAAGTGGTCACTTTGACCAACAATTAATTTACATCTGAATGTAACATTGAGAGAAAAAAGAAAACCTACTTACAACAGTGTTAGGTAGGTTATATATATGGCTAGTCTTGGGCCATTGTGCTAGTTCGTGAGGCTTCTTTCTTTGAAGTCGTCTGGTGCTGGTCAGGCTTACGAGTATACGTGCTTCCTCGTTGGGATGTTGTTGTAGCTTACACTTGTGTTTCCTTGAATTTTTGAGCGACTACCAATAAGCCAAGCATACTGCTTGTATGTAATATCAATCTGTTTTTTTTCTTCTTCTTTACATGCTCTTTCTAGTTTAACTTTGCATCTAATGTCATGCCTAAGTATTTAGTTGAGTTACTATGTGGTATCATAGTCCCATTAAGGAGTAAGTGTGGTGGACCTTTCAAATGCTTGTTCGTGAAGTTAACATGAGTAGATTTTGTCTCATTTAATTTAATTTTCCATTTTTTGGTCCAGTTTTCAACTTGGTCGCACGCTCTTTGCAACTGTTTTGTTATTGATTGAATATCCTTACATCTAGCTATGATCGCTGTGTCGTCTGTGAAGGTAGCAAGTTTGACGGTTGCTGTATTCGGTAAATATTAGATATAGTACTGACCCCCTAAGACGCTTCCTTGTGGAACACCGGCATGAATTTCTTTGAGACTAGAGAAAGCTTGCTCAACTTTTACGCGGAAGAACCGATTGATCAGATTTGATTTTAATAGGGTTGCGTAATTTTTGGTAGCGTAAAATTATATAAAGGTAAAAAATTCAGCTTTGCCAACCACATTATTAGTATTACTATTAAAATTAGTAATTAGTAAATAACATATTTGGCAATTGAACCAGAGAATATCATAAAGTTGATGATGAGAAAAAGAGAGAGAGAGAAAATGTCACTGCGGTACTGACCGTTGTAGCTTAAGTTAGTTTTTAAGATTTCAAAATAAATCAGTCTCAAACTAGAATCCGAAGCGAACACACCTACTCTACAAAAACAATTCTCAACTTCCTTCGGCTAGTATCGCTCTTGAGGCTCGCCAGCAGTTCTGAGTTTTCTCTTGCGTCACCTTCCACAAGAAATGCAAGATTGCAAACTTTTAAAACTACTAACATATAATTAACTAATTTTTATATTAGAAAAGATCGAAGGGGAATAATCATAATTCCCAGAGCTTGAAATTTTAAAAGGCCATTTCACGAAATTGGTAATAATCGCCCTGTCGATATCGAGAATTATCGATAAATCGACGGATATTTATCGGAAAATATCGATATACATCGAACTAACCTTACTATTCCATTATTTCATTTAAAATTACATTTTTTGAACTCTCATGGTTACGTCTAGCCCTGATTTAATAATTTTACACAATAAAAGACATTTTATGCAGGGGTGAGAAAACTTATCTACATAACACTATGCGATGTATTGTATATAAATAACTCTAGTGGATTATTGATTATTGATTTCCAATTTTCATACTAACAAAATTCTAACAAATTAATCCCCTTTAACAATGAACACGATGAACATATTATTTTATATATAAACCTTTATTGGCATTTCCTCTTTCATAACTTGACTCCACATATTCTCAATGCAAATATTATACACACCCTAATCACAAGTTCTTAATAAGCCCTATTTAACAAGTTTATCAGAAATTCATTAATATTATAAAAATAGAATTAGTATAAATTAATAGTATATAATTAGTCAAACAAAACTAACTTTTGGTACATATAAGTCACCCATAAATAATTCCTACTTGATTTACTTCTAACCATCAGAAGTATATAGCGTATAGTGTGCTGCCTACAAATTAATTCGATTACATTAAAAGCCTAGAAGGCGCCACCATCTCCATCATTTGACTTACGAATTAATTGGTAAATTTATGCATACGCTCGTGAAGCACTCTCTGCACTAGAGCAATTTATGAAATTCGTTTAATATTCATTTTAATTCGGCCACAGACGCGATGTTTACCTGATTTTCGCGTCAGCCGCGCTTTGTTTCATCCCCGTTTGCGTGCAACATGCTTCTACCCTCTGGTCGTATGTGCCGCCTGTTTTCGTTCTTGCTTATTCCCTCATTTGCGGTGATACGGTTAGGTGGAGGAGAAGAGGGTGATAACATCACACAAAGTCGTGCAATATCCGCGTGTTTGTCATCTGCCCACGGGCAGAGAATCGGTTGCCTAAATTGAGCACTCTGATAAAGACTCTCTCAATATTGTTTCATTATCCACGCTCATTATCAGAGATTTGGCATCAACAGGTCTATAATGTAGAATTAAATATTACATATCAGAAATTACTTCCTTTGACTTTGATATCGATGATACATTCTCCCTCAGAATATCTCCTCAGGTGGATAGTCTGATTAGGACATACAGACTTTCCCTTGAATCTGATGGGATAGCCAAATCCAAAGTACAAAGTATTTGGCTGAAGGGTCGAAAATTATGGAAATCATGTACATATAGTGAATAATTCTGAAATATTTCAATGCAATGCATGCATGACTTCTGTGAATAATTGGTTGTATAGTACGATTTTTCTCCAGGTTAATTATGCATTATGATTTAATTAGCCGCAGATTTGGTCAATATTTGATTAGTTATTATTAAGTTATTAATTATTTATTGTATCACATGTGGGAATACATTCTGAACACATTCATAATGTAACTAAAATAAAATCGAAGACATTAGAGCCGAACTCGAAATGTCTAAGCAGGTAGACAGGCGCGTGGTCATTAATCTATTCCACTACAGGAATTCCAATATAAATGTGTATGGTTGCGCTCACGCGCCTTGACGAAATTATTATCCCGCGAGTTGTGAGTTCACGGGATCTTAATTAAAAGGCTTTACTGACTTCACCCGCACAGAAAGGACACACGCCCATAGCACACAAATAACTCAACACGAGATATGTAGTAGAGATATGGTGTAGAAATGCGATTTAGGCGCCCGTCAGACTGTCGGCACACAGTAGTTTAAGCGGGCCAAAAACATTTGAGCCCGCGCTCACGTCACACAGTGATTTATTTTTCAGAAAAGCTGGATATAATGGTTAATTTTGGTTTTAGAGAGTTCAAATTTTCAGAGTTCATTCGTGGCATTATTTTATTACATATACATGGTAAACTTGTAATTTTTATCGCGTCATTGGACATGACATCATGTTCTTGGAGTTGTATCTTTCATTTTTTCCCTATGAAAATATTTTTTTTACCACACCATTTTATTATTTAAATCATTTGGTTTATATTTGGCAAGGGGCAACAATATGCGACATGCAGGACATGGTCAAATTTCTCGTTTTTTTTTTATAATGCCCTATTTACTTTGATAACATTATTTGAGTGGGTTGTGCTATTCATTGTAGGATGGGAATAATGTAATTTTGTTTAGTGCATCCCATAGCTGCTATTTGACATCAGGACAAATTTCAGAGACCTCCGGAACACATTTTTTAAAATCTTTTTTCACGTTGTTACATGTCAAATTATAGACAAACAATGTAAAACTCTTTTTTTCTTGCGAAATGCAGAAGACTGCAGGATGAGTCTCACATTTACTAATAAAGTACACCGTGGTAAAATTGTGCTGGAATCACTATATTACAGATTATATTACAGATTTTGATACAAAGCAAAAAAACTAAAATTAACAATTGATTTGGCTTTGCAGAGACATCCAGAAAGATGAATAAAGCAAGAAAAAATCAGCCTTACCCTGCAATGTTCTGCCAACATTTGAAAATGGCATGTCTTCTGTAAATAAAATAAAACAAAGTTAAACAGGGAAAAAACATGTTCCAGTGTACTTAGAAAGTGGTGCATTAGCATCAT
>WSZQ02090744.1:41391-57934 GCA_019419845.2 Weissflogia rhopalogaster | reverse complement strand
TATTTTTCTTATTGTAATTTCTTGTTGTGGGATTGTAGGGGCACGAGTATGCCAATAAAGGTTATATACTACTACTATATAATGTGAAATTGGATTTTAGTAAAACTAGTTTTGACTTATTTAAGGGGGCCGGTTCAGTAAAATAGACTAGTACAGTTAAAATAAATACCAATTGCACAAATTCCAGCAAAAACACTTTGAATAACAAGACCTCAATTTGCACCTGAAGAACCATTTGGACCACCAGCTGCTATTAGATCCTAACAACAAAAAGTGCCCAAATTGTACAAATTTCTTGTCCTCCATATTACCACCAGTTTCAAAACTACGATCAAGTTTTTTTCTGCACCTTCTCCTTGTCTGCCATCGACGCATCCAAAGCTATTGGCCAATAGCGTGTTTGGGAAAACTTTAAATCATATCTAATGGTCCGGGCCATTAGCGGCACATGGCGCACGTCGCGGCATTGTTTGCGGACTTTTGCGATGCCAACACCTCCCGCCCCCATGAACCCGGGAAATCGGCGGATCGACAGCAATGCCCGTGCACAAAGAAGGCTCGCATACAATATGCGCCCATTCAGCATATCAATCCCGTGCACAATGCGGGGAAGTCTTCGTTCCTGCTTCCAACGTCCTCCTGTTAGTGCAGATTTGCCTAATAGTTGGAATCTGGATATAATCGAGGATAACGCGTTCGCAAATTGCACGAGGGTGTGTCTACCAATATAGAGGTTAAGTATACTTAACCCCTTTAAATAGAAAAGGAAGACTAGAGCGTTGCGAAGCAGGATGAACACGAAATGAAAACACGTGGTATATGAAACGATTCCTTCGTCGATGAAACGAGAGAGGAGAACAAAAGTGATTTTCTTGCTATCCTTCCAAGACGTTGATGGTCCCATGCGACAAGGAGATCATAAGATCGCACACAATCCACCGACCTCTGACGTTTGGGGCCAGAAGTTCCAAAGGACTTTTCCACGTGTCCTCGTTAGAGTTTTATATTTTATATTAAATTTCGCCGGCTTTTTTCGTTTCTTGTTCAGCTACTGCACTATCTCATAACCTCCAAACGCTTCAAGTTTCGCCTCATATATGTAATCTCATTAAACTCATTACGTATATTAAAACGAAGGCTTTCGGGTGTAATGCAACCACATATCACTTTACGCAACGTGGGGTGTCGTTGATTTAGGTGGTCGAGGGTTTTTGATGAGTATGTTTATCCCACGTGAGTGTGTTGCAGGGAGCTTACTTACAGATCAGCGACGCTGGTGGCTCCAGCAAGTTTATTATGTTTGTACTTTAGTAATACGAGAAGTTATTAGTAATCTGCATGATGGGGAGCATGATGCTGTAGAGTTACGAGCTGGGTGGCTGTTTGCCTGAATGCCAAAGGTTTTTGGGGGTTCGCCTCGCGGGTATGAGACCAGCCATCCAGAACCCGAAGAGATATAAAGTACCCGCGATGGAAACCAGATCCTATTATACACATTGTTTCACATTAACCTTACTCGAGTGTTAATAACTTGCATCTCTATTTGTTTCGCTATATATGACTTTGTTGGGGATTATATTTTTGATATACAGACAGAACAATTCATCATAGTTCTACATAATTTACACATACATATTTACAAGAAGCTATGTCAATCTTCTTTAGAGAGGTTTATAAGGATTATGAATGCACATTAAAGGTTTTTTGAGGTGAGAATCTGAACAGAGTCATTACTTCAGGTTACTATGAATGCAAAACAGCTAGTTTCACGCTTCTTTGTCAGGGCTTCCTCAGAATCTTACGATTAGATAGCGAAACCAATCTCCAGATGTTTTTATGCTCATTTTTTGGAGAAATTAGGATTAATAACGCATTTTAACAAAATCGTTTAAGAACATTTTTCCTCGAAACATTGTGGATAGCAGTCTCCTAATGTGTTCAAATGTATTTTTTGCGAAAGTACGTCAAAGTACATTTAAACACGCTTTTCTCTGGAATTTCTGCGAAACTTTCCCAAAATTGTAGCAAACATATGATAGTTTCTAAACCGTTAAAGCTGCCGATGTCTCGATGTTTTTAATCGCTTTCTTTGCGAAAATATGTTAAATATCGAGATTTCAGAAATCGCATGTTAACTTTCGAAACGTTAAAAATATCGATGTCCCGATCTGGTTAAACCCGTTTTTTCTCGAAGTAGTTCCTCTGTGCATGTTTTTCTGTTAGATGTGTTTAAACTCATTATTTAGAGAAGATAGGTCGTTGGAGCATATCTAAACACGTTTCTCTTTAGTATTTTAGCGAAACTTATAAATACTAAAGTGCCCATGTGTTTAATCATACAAAAAGGTAACTTTATATATAACCAAGTCTTCGGCTATAGATCTTATCGTCCTTCAACCGTTTCATGTATATTTTTGCGAAATTTTGTAAAATTGCAGAAATCACGCATTAATTTTCAAACAGTTGAAGAGAACAATCTTCCGATGTGTTTGAACACACTTTAGTGAGAATAGTTCGTTGGAGAACGTCTTAAAATCGTTTTAAAAATTACGAAGGGTACCTTAACTCATTTTTGTTTTATTTTAGCTAGTCTACCAGGAAATAATGAAGAATAAACCGCAAAAAAATCTCCTAAACCAGTATATGTTTAAATATCTGGTTTAATTCCACTAGTGATTACATTACACTAGCACCTAGAAGTACTAATAACACGCTGATGTCACATAAAGGATTGCGTTAGGCTTGTACGACAGCAGCGAGTGGCAATTTGCTTTCTGGTTCTAATATCCGCTTCGCATTAACGTTTTACAGGACGCCCTTTCTAGGCGCGTCGGCAATTTCAGCATTTTAGCCTCAATTCCGATCCGATTCCGGCAGTACCGCCGATCCAATGGGAAGCGCCATCCAATTCTCGTTAACTTTTAATTGCTCATTCGCGCAGGGCTTTAAATATTCGATTGCACTGTCAACAAGCACGACAACGCAACAACATGCAATAACTGGATTTGCCAAAGGTTTACGCTGATTTTTTTTGTCAATGACAACGCAACGCAACGTTATTGACTTATCAAGGAATTGAATTTCAAATTTGCGCTCTGTAATCGGAGAAAAAGTTCGTGAAATCTAGGAATAACGTCCATAAATCATCTTTCCTCGGGTCAGAATGGAGAATGAAAAAACAAAAAGAAAATACGGCAGATGAATTAAAAATTGATTGCACATTGTAATTATCAGAAGGAATTAATGAGTTTTCAGATTATTACCGGAACGAACAGCAAAGAAAATGCGAAAAATTGTTAATGAAAAAAAAACTGATTGAATACTCCCAAGGAAATGCACTTTAATTAATTTTAGGTTTCAAGGTGGATGCAGAATCCTCTTATTACAACTTCCTGCAGTCTCTGTCTGCAGTGTGGTAGTCAAGAGAAACGGGGCACGTACAAACTAATTGGATTTGTAATAATTATTTATTAACGTAACATCATCGTGAATAAATGAAAACTTGCAAAACAAATAAAAAAAGTAATAAAATATTTGAAATCCAACAAAATATACTCACAAATAAATCACTCGATTTATAAATACCTGATGGCAATAAATTTTTTGAAACAAAGGAGATAATCAAAGCCAAAATGCATAAAAGATGCAAAATTTAGTGAGGCATTCTACATAATTAATCAAAATGCCAGCAGGTTTGATGCTGTTGTTATATCAGTGCGTCGTTTTATTATTAATGTGCAATTAGCCCACCACCAAAACCGGATGGCATTTAACCAGGTTGCCGAGCGAATTGACCGCGCTGAGAGTATGAGCCCGCCGCCCCCACGAGTAGTTTCCTCTGCTGGAACATTTCTCCCCTCGCAACTACCCGCAGGAGTGATTAAAACATCAAACAATGCAGCTAGTAAAATATTTCCAGTCGTGATCTAATCATAATACACGGTCACCCCCGGAGGCGGTGCCGGTGTATGTTCGAGCTGCACTTCTGACTACTCAAACGTGTGCCAACATTCCGACACGTGCGCAAAGCCGATCGGATTTTACGCATGTATTGCTTTTACACAACATCTCATCGACGATAGATAGATGTATCGCATTAGAAGTGACGACATCTATTGGTAATTTCAGGTGTTAATGCTAGGAAGTCTACTTGAAATAGTTATATCGAAGCATGTATTAGGTGGAAAATTACTTCTTTTCACAAATGATGATATCTATTGGTAATTTCGTTATAAATAGCGATTATTACAAATTTAAAAATAAATTTATTACAGGATATTGTATTATTCGATTCCTGCAATCTTACAATACTCCTTCCTTACAGTGTTTTGAGGATAACTAAAAACTTTCCGTACATAATACAAATAATCCGCATACATGTCGATGAATATAACTATAAAGATTGAAGAAGAGAGGAGTAATTTTAAGTGCAAGTATTCCCTGTGACCTTTTGATGAGTAATCTTGTGTTTTGCTGGGAGGACATTTTGTTGCCGGATCTTCTACATAACAGGTCTGAATAGAGTAAATTTGGTACCAGGGACTTTTGTGTGTCTATTTTGGAATGTAACAAAAATTGACTTAATTCTAGTATATATTGATTTGTGGTTAATAATAAAAACACTCGTTTACTCTTCCACGATCAGACCTCAAATGAATACTTGTTCACATACGTATGTAATGAGATATTCTAGACAAAACATTGCTGTATAAGAGACGACATCTATTAGTAATTTTATGAATATACATATAATTTGAATGAATATAAAAATTAAGACTTTTTAAAACAGTTAATACTGTGTAAATCTTAATGAAATAAACGCTATTTTCATAAAATTTGTAAATTTTCATTCTATATGGATTTCTTTAGTGCTTGGGATCAAATAAGAACCAATGGCTATCGTTAGAGTCCATTTCTGGTTTCTCACGCCATCTATTATAGACCAAGAGAACTACATAATTTTACTACTAACACCATCCATTACTAATTCCAATAATAACTTCTAAATATCTTTTATTACAAATATGAGAACATATAATCTAAAATTGAATTGTTCGAATCCTACAACGCAATATTTCAATTAAACTGGGGGAATTTTAATTAAATAAACGCGATTTCAATAAATTTTCCTAGTTTTCTTTTTTGCATCGATTTAGGCTGCGTGGGAGTATCTAAGGGGCAAGGGACCATTGTTATGCACAAGTCCATTTCGGCAGGCCACGGGTGGTCCCACCCGGATTCGGACTACGCTCTGCATACCCTTTTCAGCTGCCCCCCCAGAGCCCATGCGACCGTGTCCTGTCGAAAGGAGGTTGGGCGAAACGCAAGGACATTAATAAAGCGCTAGTGTCACGGCGCCTCCGCCATGGTTTGCCGGACGTGCGCCGCCGTCGCGTAATAGGAGTATCGCTCTGGCAGTACGAGCGATAGCGCAATAATAGCGCAATAGCAACGAGGCCACACCGTCGTAGTCGTCGTTGAACAAAAGCAAGCAGCACCGAGCGATTTTACGCGTGTACAATGCACAACACATTTTCGAAACGATCTAATTACAACATGCCTTTGCCGCCCGCTTGCCAAAACGGTTTTCGGCATTAGTATTCTCTATTCCGGGCTACTACTATGGGCAGTATTAAATCGTTTTATAGATATTCGTTTGTGCTTGTAACTACTTGCCAGGTTTCCAGGTTTATTTGTTGGCAAAACGATGATCAAAGTTTATGAGAGGACTTGATTGTGTGCAGTGCAAGAAATACAGTTAGAATGGTCGAATTTTCACAACAAAATTTAATAACGCTGTAGTAAAATTAGTAGAACCTATTATTAATAGAACCAATTAAAATGTTGCCGGTATTACGGAAATCATGGGTTAGCCGCGAAGTAAATTATTTTAGATTTATCGACATTACAGGTGGTTTTATTGAGCTTGCAACTGAGATCTAATGAGTTTTTCCTTAATTTTACAAATTAATAAGTATATTAATAGATTCTATTTGAGTCGTCTGTAATTTCTTAATAATAGAAATCTGAGAAACGCATGTATTTTTAAAGGAATTGAAATTAAACTGTGTATAACTTGGTATTACAGAAATCGAACCTTATTGTTAGCCAACATGCAAACCTTTATGCACTTCTGACCGTATTGCGGAAATCTACAACTCGTAAACATGGTGGTAGATGGCCCAGAACCTGTTAACTACATATCTCGATGTCTGAGCAATGTTTATCTTGTTTCTTTGGCCCTTAAATGATACGATGAACGAAAATAACTAATAAAAAGTAATAAGGTATCTATAATATCTTTAGTTAATTGATCTAGTGAGTTTATCAAAGAAATATTGGAGTTTCTTTTCTCCGGAATACATTCTGGCTTTTCTTTTCGTTTTCTCATCTCATTACCAAGGTATCTCAAGTCGCTAAAAGAACCTATAGGAAAAACTACTTCCCACTTCCGCACACGCCAACACTGTGGAACGACTAAAATATGCACGACCCTCCCAACTTCCCATGCAAGCAAACACGAAAAAGAAGTTTCGGTTCTCCTAGAGACAAACTGAACAACCGCGACACGAATAATTTATCCGATACTTATTCAAGCGCATCGTAAACACAGCAGGCTACTTTCCAAAACCAGCAAATCGCCTCTCGAAAAGCACAGATGTTCAACTTCCTCTTTTCGCAGATATCAAAATTTTCCAGCAAACACTGCCCTGCCTGTTGTCGGCTCGAACAAAAGCAGCCAACAAATTAATCATGTCGTTACGCGAGGCCATCAAAAAAAGATGTTTGCCAGGACATGCGAGTGAAAAATTAGTCCTTAAACTTTTTTCCAGGGGCGAAGAGAAGGGCGTCAAGGGTGTCGACAAACATTTTGCATTAATTATTTTCTTCGGCGCGTATTGTCCCGGCGGCGAAAGTAAAAATCAATCATTCGATTAGCTTTGTTATCGCACACCGACGCGAGTTCATTAGCCGTCAACGCGCCGATGATGATTGATAACGAGGGCGGCAGGCGCGTGTTGATGACCAATTGACAACCCGCGATAACTGCGCGCCGAAATTTTATAACCCGCTGATCAATCAAGGCGGATATGCTCGGGCCAAACACATTTCGCTGCTCCAACAAACCAACGCAAAGTTTGCAGATTTATTATAAGGGTGAAATGGGAACTTGAGGAATTCTTTTAGATTAAATTATTATAATTTTGTTTGAAGGATTTTATAAAGATTTTTTTCCAGGCATGGAGAGAAATTTCGGGAATTCTCTTATATAAAGTTTTTGAAAGGAAGTTTGATGTTAATATTTAAAAACAATTTCTTCCTTTAATAAATTATTCAGAAGTTTTTGAGACTTTACTGCTGAAATTAAATGAACTTGAAAGGGAAAAAGCAGATATGAATATAGGAGACAACAAGACTTGTAGAATAGGAATTCCAAAAAATGCTTTACAATCGGGTAGATGAAAGTTTTAAATATGAGTGCAGTTGTGAAGTCAAAAGTAAGGATTCACAAGTAGAAGTCTAAAAGTACAAATAGAAGTGCAGAGAGAAAAGTACTGAGGCAAAATAATGGAGTAAAAATTCGGATTCATAACGTATTCATAAATGAACATATAGATAGAATTCAGAATTACGGATTCAAAACAACTAAAATAGATGTCAAGAACAGTAGATAAAAGATCATAAGAGTTAGAAGGTCGAAGTGCCGATGGAAATCTAAGACACGTGAATCAGTTGGTGACCCACGATTACTTGCTAATCCCATGGAGGGGATTCATTGGGACAAACTTAACTTACGTCCTCAAAAGGCCCCTGCCCGTTTGAGGACATGAGTGACGGATATCTGTGACTCAGGGGCAACTGCTCTGAACTGCTCTGGAAGTGTGGCCTACAGGTGAAGATCAGAATTATACAAGCGTAGGTAGAAGCATATCAGTAGATAGACGTCCAGTGGCAAATATACGTATGTTCACAACAAGAAATAGATTTAGAAGTTTGAAAGAACAAGCCCAGATAGAAGCATTGAAGTACCGAAGGGGGAGAAGTGTATATGCACAGGAAAAGAACGGAATGATATAGAAATAAAGGTAGTTGTTGATAGAACAGGTAAAAGTCAAAATAAAAATTCATAATGACAGGTGGAGATGCACACATGCTCAGAATAGAGATCAGATAGGAGGATATAAGTATAGATGGATGTCCATATAGCAGTACTTTAGAACAGATAAAAGTACATGAGTCTGTAGAAATACACGTTTAAAATTACAAATAGATGAAAATGATGTTAGTGACGACAATTATAACTAGACTACTATTTATTTAATTCGATTTAATTATAAATTAATCTTTCTAAAATGGTATTTCTATTTAAATTCGAAGCAGTACAAACTTTCCTGAGCCCAAAAAATCCCCAAAAAGCGAATGAAAATGAAATTCCCCGACAGACATTAATTAATTTTATTTTCAAATTCGCTTCGCTTCAGTTTCGCAAAATTCCGCAAACGAAAATTGAAAGAACCTGCATCATCTCGACCCTCGTCGCGCACGCCAGCGGTCCCAGGTCCGCGGGCGGGCGATAGACGTGAATCATTTTTTGACAAATATTAATGGATCGCTTTATCATCACTCTTTTCATAAACAAAATCTAGCAAAAGGCGGATTTTCGGGCGGAAAGCGCGTTGAGTCCTCTTCGTTCGTTCCGACAAGCTGGAATTTTGTCTGGAAAAATAAGCGCCGTCAAGGTGGGAGATAAATAAGGCGCCGCCGCGTTGAATAACCTGCTTTAATGCGCTGCTACTTATTCCTAATTTATCTAACGGCCTCTTCACTTACGTGCGAAGCAAAACATGACGTTCGGAGGGAGCGCGGGTTAGAAAGGATGGCTGGTTGTAAGAGGGTTGTAAGCGAGGATCGGAGCGGGTGGGGTTGGAACGTTGGGCGGCAAAAACCTGGGAGCACATGTACAGTGCACAAAAGCTCAAGTTTAAACACATAAAGCTCTCCCGGTCGTGGATAAATCGTTGTAGATGCGGCTGAGCATGTCGAGGGGATGCTGGCGTAAGGTGCGAGATATATAACCTAAGACTGCGGCAGTGGCGCAGCAAGGCGTGCAGCAGTACAATGAACATAACCTCACAATAGGAGTAAAACAAGGTTACGGTTATACCGAAGAAGGTGGAACGTGGTGGAAAGTAGAAAGTGCTGCACGCTTCTGGCTTCCTGCGCCTATTTTGTAGACACATACGATTATTTTAGAATGTACGATGTTCCACTATATTATCCTTCATTATACACAATGGTCTGCTTAGATTTTATACCTTTTTGAGGAGGTAGAAGGTAATTTTCAAGTTAATTCATGCGCACATCATTAATAAGTTAACGCCTTCTATATAATGTATCTGGAACACCGAGATCAGGACTTCAAGTACCAAGAGCACCAAGAGCATTACGGAGCATTCCGAGGTATGCAGATTAGGAATTAATAGGTCAAGAGCAGATGGATCAGATAAGTACCTCCACAAGTATCAGGCTTAAATGTAGCGGAAATTCAAGTTATATTATTGCATATATCAGACGCACAACTCCTTAGGGCATAGAGTTCTGGAGTAATTGGATAGAAGAGAATAAGCATATCTGTAGTAATATTAGGAACAAACATACCTAGAAATTCTATGAAAGGGAGTGAAGTGTATATTTTCCGATGTACTTGTAATGGAGGACATGGAGGGTAAATGCCATGATGAAATTTATTACCAGTTCCACAATTAATATCAACAAATCAATTTGGAACAAGCTGTCCGAATAAGCATGTCAATAAATTAATCAAGACGTATCCAGACCAACTTTATTCCAACATTTCTAAAATCAAAACAAGCATAAAGTACGTTCACCGATGAAGCTGATGTCAGTCAATTATTGACGTAAATATCATTTTCCCTCTGATATCTATTCATATTTACTAATAGCAAGCAATTTATGTCCACCTAACCCTAAACACCCAACCAATGAAGAGAAAGCAAACTCTCAAAGCACGACAACGCCAGAAAAAAAAACTCGTAAGCAAGATAATAAATCATTCCTTGATGGCGTCTTGTCCCGTGTCCTGTTGAGCGTCTCGTATTTGTACATGTGGCTAAACAAAAGTGTTTTTCGATGTCACATCGCAGACGGCAAACAAAAAATATGGAAAGCAATCGTCGGTGGATATGAACAAAGAGGACGTTTTGATTGAATCCACCACTTTATACCTTGTTCAAACCACTCCACATCAGAGTGCAACCGAAACGGATAAATTGTTGTTTGACCAACATTCGATCAGAGTTAGACGCATGTAAAGACTATCAAATATATTTGAAGTAATATATAAACACAAACAGGGAATGAGGATAATAACGATTTTTCCTATTCTCCCCAGCGAATTAAATTGGAGAGTAAGTGTAATTGAAACGAATAATAATCGTAGCTTCTTTGCAGAGCTCTGCACTACCGACTTTCATCAAGACTTCCAGAATTGCTCATCGCATGATGTACTATCTATTTAATGAACCTTTTTGTATTTTGTGAAATAGTCAATTATTTCAGCTACAGTTCTTGTTAGGCGATCGTACAACGGCGCAACACTGAATGATTAATAAATCTTTGTCTACCTAAATTACGGCCCGCGGAGGCGGCTATGTAGCCACGGCTCAAGGCAAGACGAGAGCAAAAAAAGTGGCAAGAATCGGAAAATAAATCGAACCGCAAAACGAATCGAAATGCCAACACAATGGCGCGTTCCGCTCTAGTGCAGTCGCGAAATTAATCGCCTGCTTTTGTTTCTTCTCTTTTATTTTTGCAATTTTGTGTGCGAATTGGCGCTGATAGCGGATATTTGGCATTTTTGTACTTTCTCACAATTCTTTATTTCATTGATCTTGAAATTCTAATTGAAATTTGGGGATTACATAATGATTTATTACTATGTCTCACGCTAGCGCCATCTGTATTCCACTAGAATAAGATTTGGCCGCCATTTTGAGGATAAAATTTGATTGATTTCAGGAAAACCACATCAGCAGATCTCTATAAACTGCCCTAGTTCTATGATTTTTAGGTCTTTCATAGAGACCATACAGAATCAATCTTTGCAATCTACAAATTATTACATACCATCACTAGTTCTCGGAATAATTTTTCGAAAGCCATTTTATGAGTAAAATTGAAATATTATGATTGACACGTTAATCTACCATTGAAATAAAGGTAGACTTTCACAAGTCTAACGAGATCAGTTTTAATCTCTCATCACTTTCCTAACAATCATAATTACCTGAAACCTGCTTAAATAAAGGCTGGTAAGGTAGATAGATCACTGTAAAATGATCTCTTTCTTAAATTTCAACGACTATTTTTAGAGCCAACGGTAAAGAACCACCGCCTGACCTCATAAAAGCTGATTAAAGCTCGCCAAACCCTCTAATCCACCTTCATCTTGCTCCATCTTATTTCCGGTAGCCTAGTAACCGGCAACCCGTCCAACCCGTTACTTCGCAGAGCAGATGCGTGACTAAAACTACACGCCACAAGCGCCGCCATTGGTGCAGTGATAAATTCACCCTCCAATTGATACGCCACCCCTGCATATCCCATCGGGATAGACGATTTTCCGCATGTTCTGTCATCCTTGATCGATCCTCTCCGGCGTCCCATTTCACCTAAAACCTAGACCCACATCAACCTAGCCTAAGTTAACTGCAATTGGTAGCCACATAACTAAATGTAGATAAATAAATACAATTTGAGGTTACTTCAAGGTCTAAACTGTTCTAATATAATTTTATCAATTCAAGATAAGCTAACATTTTATTTCCATTTAACAATTTAGCCCAATCTTCTCTTACTTTCATATTATAAACCCCAAATCGACCTAAAATGATATTTTCTTCTAACCTAACTCACATAATCTATATATGAATAAACATAACCTTTTTAATACATAACCACAAAAACCCAATAGGGATGAAAAATAAAATATAAGCCTTCAATAAAAATGGAAGCTGAAACATTTTGGGTTTTTATCAGTCCAAACCCTTGTGGGTTAGCAAACGATGCAAATAAATAATAAATTATGATTACACCCAGTGGCAGAAAGAAAGCACGCAAATATTCGACGCTTTGCGTGGGAGTTGATTTATTTGTGTTTAGGTTTTTTTGATTATAGCCCTCGGTTCGAGGGGGTGGCACTCCGCACAGCACGTGCCAATCAGTGGATTTTCTTTAATATCAGCGTCTAACTTCCGAATCACGTGCGCTATTCATTGCACCCCATACGCTCAGCCATCGCCACCGACACCGGCGACGTATTTATCGCCAAGGGAGATGGCTTGACTTATTGGCAAATCAACGGCAGCCACTCGGAGCAGATGGTCCAATTTACAATATCTTTTGGGAAGCGGCTCCATCAGAATAGAAGGTTGGAACATACCCTTCTGGTGCAAATTGGACGTTAGGCGACACGTGTGCTCTTTGCACTAAGCTCACGGGGTTGTTATATTGACACGTAGTTGAGGGATAAATTAAACGCGTACGTCGGATATGACTATGGACGAGAGATTAAACGTTAAATGAGGGTTATAAGTCCAAGTTAAGTGTGACTGCCTTAACGGTGTATTAATTTATACGTTCCCTTCTACAGTGATGGATCTACTTTAATTATAAATGTCTAATTTTACACTAATGGCAACCATTTTCCTCGGGATTATGGCTTTGAATTCTATTTTGAAGGAATTATGGACAGAATTAAAAATAGCTATTACTACTTTCTTAGTTATAGTTATACTTTCTTAGTAATGCATTTATGAAGGTTATTAAGGTAGATTCATAGATGTATACGAGACAACACTTGACTTGTTTAGTTTATGGAACAACACTAAATGATTGTATTAAATCAAGAGATCTGAGAAACATAGGGAGTGCAAGACGTGGTCAGTTAGACCAAGACCGGTAAGGCTATTATCCCGTGGCGTAAATATCCTCAAAAAGTATTATCGTCTGTCTATACAAGACTATTGTGACACAAGGCACAGGACCTGTACCCTTAATGTCCGTCCTCGAAGAAAATGAGGTGAACTGGTTTCCGTGGATAAACCTGATTCCCATGAACGACTATATAAGGGATACCATGACAAAGTGAAAACTGCAAATTTACACTCAAACCATGGACATCAGCAATTGTATTTTCTTTCCATCAACATAAATGTTTGCGTACGTAGTACGCGGAAAACTGCGTGAAAATTCCATGCATTTTGCGTGTTTTCGACTGATTCAACGTACGCCTTTGTGCCCGACGCAACGCTGATGACTTTAATTCGAGTTTATTTTGCATTCGACGCAACGAATAATTGCATACCCACCACCCTTCAAACTTACCACCCACTCTAACCACCACCCATCCAACTTCGCCATCACCACCGCCAGGCTTACGCATTCGTGGCATAAGTGCCTTGATTAATTGGAATACCGTGTCATTTACAAGACGCCACGGAGCATCTGCACTTAAATGTACTTAAGCATCCTCCCCGAGTTAAACGCGTCTGCGACAAGTATTACCATCGTTGCGAATTCAGGCATGATTACCACGGCGCAAAAATTAATTTTAATTGACACGACGTTGCATTGGTTGCCAGCGCGTAGTAATATAAAATATAAAATCGCCTGTGCCTGTGTCGAGCAAAATGAGTTTAATAGATCCAATTGTAATAAACTTTAAAGGGATTCTGGCGTTGGGAGCCGTCACCCGGGTCCGGGAACAATTCGCGAGACGTCACCGATGCGAAATCTAGAAACGTTTTCTTCAATCTCCGGCGATATAATTGTTACAGTCGGGTAAGTATACCGGCGTGGATTTTACGACTTTGGAGGAGCTCTTCCCTTCGTAGACAGAAAACAGAGAATCTAGGACTAGAAGACTTTCTTTTATGGCAGGAAACAGAATTCTATTTGAATGTAATTGTGTAGGTAGAACTCGGATGAATCTTGCTTTTCATCTTTTGATCTGCATGAGCCTGACCAGAAGTTGTTCAGTATATACAAGGTAATTCAGTACAAATGAGTTCAAAACATAGAAATATATGCAACTTTATCAGAAACGGAATTCAGGTCGGGACCCAAGACCAGAGATTCACGGATTTCAAAGCAATTCAGTTTAAATCTACAACTTTTCGAGAAAATGGGGTTTTGGTAAGATATTCTTATCTTGCGTGTAGAGATTGAAGACAGTATTTTTTTAAGATGACCCGAAATATCACCTTCAAAAATACCTACAACCCTCAGAAAAAGAATTGGGATATAAATCACTCTTTCGTGAAGACAATTATCTAAGAAAATTATTTCTGAAAGGAAATTTAACGACTAGTAACTTCGGTTACTCATTAGCGGACTTCGACTTCCATGAGCCCCGTCCTGTTGTTTTAATTTACAAAAACCTTACATAGTACTCCATTAGGGTTAATTTCTTTAATCAAAGCTTAAAAACCTTACTTTATTTCATTTTAAAGCAGTGACTTATCCACATTTGCAGTAAACTTACTCAAACAATGTTCAGAGGAATTCGTAAGTCTCCTCCTTAGCGAAATTTAGGAATATTTTCATCAATTTCGGTCGATATACTTGTTACTATCGAATATACCAGCGGATTTTACGACTTTGGAAGCGCTCCTGTCTTCGTAGTGACGACATTATTTTATGTAAGGAAAACGATCACTGTTTTCAATTCAGTATAAATCTTCTTAGAATACTTTCAGAAATGCACCCATTTAAACCTTCCGAAATTGATTCCTCTGACTAATAACAGTAACCCCCAGTATATTTTAAGCAAATTTGTGGCATTCGACCGAAGCGTTTCTTGAATTTGTTACACTCCATTTAAAGTCAAGTCGCATACTTTGCCGTGCGTTGTGCCATCGCGAACAACAGAGGTTTGCGCTTCTTTTCGCGCGCTTTATCTTTTTTTGCGCGCGAACGCTGTTGTTGTTGGCTACAAAAAGTCGGCCATCTTAGTCAGCCATTGTGTATTCCCTGCGGTTGTCTTCTTCATATTTAAATTTCGGGCCTTTTTATAATAGCATTAAACAAATTATCATTGCTTATTGTTATTATTGCGTGCATCACGTCGTCGACCAGTGCCGTCCATATTGTTCGCGAAAGATCACCGTGGAAAGAATGGCTGAAGAAATGCTGAGGGGGTTGATTCTACGGGGATTCGGGGGGAGTTAGGTCGTAAAGCTGAAGCGACGTTTTGAATTTTTATGAAGTCGCGGTGCGGAAAAACGACGGCAGAGTATGAGGATGAAAATGAAAAATACGATGGGAAATAAGCAGACATATTTTTACTGATGTTCGACTACAGGGAAAAATGAGGCTGAGTTTGTTTTAATTAATTTTAAAGGGAGAAAAATATGCTATATTTCGTTTTCGTTCTTTTTGATTCATCTAGTGAAATGATATATAATTCGACATTGGAGTAAAATTAATTCCCAAAAATACATTGCACTTCCTTTTACTTTCTTGGTACACTCAATTCATTAGGCTCCAGCATAAATTCTAATAACCAGTAATTTCAGGGTTAAAAAAAGATATTTTTAAGAAATTAAACTGTAGGACTTTAAAAGAAATATTAATTTGACACAGCTTGAAATAGCCTGAAGAACGGAACTCTACAATTAATCTAATGATAATTACTTCGCTTCCTGGCAACTTAATATTGCTCAATTGTGAATTGTATAACTTAAACTATGAATTTAGGTGACATGAACATATTTGTGAAAACTTGAGACACAATTTAAAGAAACAATTGTTAAACTGGAACGATAGTATATTGTACAACGAACATGGAATGCCGTTCATTATAGAGACAAAGTGCAAAGCATACTAGCGAATAATGTGCATTACATGCGAGTTGTAGACTAGACTTTTCCAACTTCTATTATATGTGAAAATGATAAGGAGACGATTTAGTTTTCTGGTGAGGGTGTGACCTCTGTCAAAATTTAACAGCTGCGAAGCACGCATACACAATGGCGTGGCATATACCGGCGCACGACGCTGACGGACTCGGTTACGGAGCCACTATGAACACAATACCTAACTGGCTAGCCTGACTACTCACAACTTAATAAAAATCGACTATAATCTTTGCGTATTAAACATCAGAATTAGAAAAACTTATCTTACAATGAGACAATAAGAAGATAGCAGCTTTTTTCAGAGAAGTAGGGGTTATATGCGCATAGTTGCTCATCGACAGCTGATCTGGACTATATTACAAATATTCTCATATTGATGAATTAGCGATTAAGCTGTATCTGAGCAGGATTAATACTAAAAATAGTGATGGCACTTCAGGGCTCATTGTCTCTTCATCAAACCCTGCTTAAATAGTTTACAATTCACACCTGTTTGGACACATCAGCCCAAACTTCTTCTTTTTGTTGCTAAATGTTTTAACCTAAAAATTGTTTAGACAATTACTGTTAATTATTCTTTTTAGCCGATTCTTTCGACCGTC
>WSZQ02090744.1:25905-41291 GCA_019419845.2 Weissflogia rhopalogaster | reverse complement strand
AAATAAAATTATGTTACATAATGTACAGCAAAAACACTCAAATCACAGCTAAATAAATTACACACAAGTTTAACACAGAGCGGCTTAATTGACATCAAATCAGACACCAGCATACCATGATTACACCGTGTTTCTGCATTATTAAATAATTAATATTAATGCAATGCGATAATAATTAACCATCGACCGCCCTTCGTCTCTCAACCGGTGGCGGCGAGGCCGGCGGTAGGCTAACCGGGAATGAATGTCAATATTAATATCAACATTGCGCATACATTGGTGCGGCACGCTAATGATTACGACTGATAACGGCCTAAACTCGCACGTCAGTGCAGTACCTAACCCTTTGCCTTCCATTCACTCTCTCACTCTTACTGCCAACGAGCTACCAACCATCCTGCCGTAGCCCAACCATTCTCCCTCTACTAATAATTCCTGTTTGCTGTCATGTTTATAGCTGACACGCGTAATGAACACCGATTAATCGATGCCCCGCCGTAACCCCGATCGCTGATTATCGATAGGACCACACGCAAACACACAGACATATTCATACATACATTTCTGTGCATACAATGAAATTCGCAAAGCGAATAAGCGAGTAATTAATAATCGGGTAAAGAGTGTGCTTGCGGGTCATCTGGATGGGCGCTAATTAGACGCAACAAGATGTCGGCGAAACGCGATTGATTGGTCGATAGACCGTGCACCGAAACGGAGCAATTTTAATTTGATCAGCAGCGCTGATTGATATGCAAATTTCGTGCGGTTTTTGTCGGACACCCCGCTGAAAGTCGCTTTCATCGCCTGGAAATATTTTCGCAAGCGCGTACAACGGCAATCAATATTCATTAACATTTTAATAACAAAGTAACTACAACTAGCTGGAATGAATATTAATCTTCTGGGCGACAGGCTCCAATTTTTTAGCTTTTTTTCAAGATTTAGGTATTATAATATTCAGATCAAATCAACATTTCATTTTCAACTGCATTCCACGATATTTTGTAACAATTTCTAGTATAAAACAAAAATATAAATTTATAATCAAAATTCTAATCTATAATTTAATGTATAAATGAATATCAATTAACCTCTCAACTTGACAGATGACATCCTTCCGCCAACTCACCCTCTAAAAAAGCAATAAGAACGTCCGCAACGATAAGGACGACAGGAACGATGACAGGTTGTAAATGACAGCTTCGATTGGTATCCGCAGTCGATATGAATATTAATAGCATCCCCAGTTTCACCATCGGCAATCCTCAGCTATCAACAACCCCATTCGCCAAGGCGGGATACCATTTATCCTGATCATGATTACGATACAGCATTTTATCTCATATCTTTGCTGTCTTTGACTTTGCGATTTGTTTTTGTGCGTTCGACAGGCTTAACGAATTAATGTAAAGTCCCTTCTACAGGCGTCCCGTCCCGGGATTGTGTAAGAACATAAAAAAAAAACAGGAGAAAAAAACGCACCGAGAATGTCAGAAACAGACGCTCTGTGTCATATTGCAGTGAGTCAACACATAGAAACTGACGATACGGAGGCGGCAAACGGCGGCGCATAGCAAATAACGAATATCAAGAATTGGTATACGCGGCGGTGGCAATGTATTTATGCAAACTGGGGCGGGCTCGGAGGCGGTTGGAGAGAGCGTACACAAAACACCGTCGAACACAGGGCGATGTAGTACATTACGAGTTTCAATTATGACTGCGAGGCGTTTCAATTATACACGGTGCGGCGTATGCATGCAGCTAAACATCGAGAGCACATCCAGACGCCGCCGCGCCGCCACCGCCAGCAGCCGAGCCGCCCGCTGCAAAAGGAGTCCGTAATGTCAACAATTGTGTTTGTTTTCGCGTGCGCGACATGTTACATTCGTTATTTCAACATTTATGCAGTTTGGCACTGTATTTTCGAATTTCCGAATAATTTAACATTTTCCTTTCTCATCACAACGTAAAGGAAGGCGGTGGTATTTTTCTCATTGCTAGAATGATGAATTAATTTGCTTTCAAATGAAATGTTGATATTATCTTCAAAAAATTCGATAATACATACTTTTGTAGTATATGTTGGCCGATATTTTTATATTTTTTTCGAAGAAACAAATGCGCTAATTCTAACCTTAACTGCTTGTTCTAACTACTTTAAACTATTCTGGAATACATTAAACTCTCCTTAAATAATATGTATTCATTTAACAAAAATTGCACATATTATAGCATAAGCTTAAGGAAGCACCAATCAAGTCAATTTTTTTAGAAACAGTTAATCAATAGTTAATATATAATTAAACAATTTAAGAATTTGATTGTTGATGCCTATATAAAGTTGAGATAGTAGGTAATGATGTTTTTTATTATTTCTTTACATACCGCATCATAATGGAATTCATTTTTCAGATCACTAATTACTTATTAAATAAGAAGATTATTTGATTAACTCTCAAACTATTAAGCCAATATACTAACTTAATCTTAATCCTAATCTTGCGGAACTTAACGATGATTTAATCTATCATAACCTGACTTTACCTAACGTATGCTCATTTTACCTAACGTATGAAGACTTAATCTTAGACTTAGATAATTAAGGAACGTGATATAACCTGACCTAACCAAACCTAAGCAGACGTAATCAAATCCAAGCTAAATTAACCTATCCTCTGCTGACTTAACCTAAACTACTTAACTTTACTAAATTAAATTTAACCCAACAATATTCATATTTTATTCCCTGTGATTCTTGATTCGACAAAAAGTTATTAAATTATAAACTACATGAATACAGAAAGTATTTGTATAAATTAAAAAAAAATTCATGGGAATGGTAGATGAAAGTTGGAAATAAAGTCATTCCTGGCGAACTTTATACAAATATTGAAAAGTAGGACAAATTTCAATCCATTTCATCCTCACTGTTATTCCAGCGACTTTATTCACTTGTTCACATCTGGAAGAATTCCGCATCCGGGAGTGTTTCGAACGCGAAATAACTTAAGTGACAGTGACAGTGGCGCCTTCCGCTTCCACCACCTCTCCTCCCCCAGCACACCCTCCACGCCAACAACGGCCACTCTTTGTTCATCATCATTCTCTTTTCTCCACGCTGACGTAAACATCAGTCCGTATTCATACACGCCTGCCGAAATGAAATTAATAAAAGCGTAATTTCTTACTATTGCGATGCGCTCAGCGCTAACAGCACCGACGGACAATTATCAAACTCGTCGCGTCTCGTCTAACCTGAAAATGATGCGGTGCCGCAAAGTTGTTAATGCACAGCCGGATTGCGAGATTGTCATACGCGTTCGTTGTTATTGTCGGCGTCGTCGTCGGTTTTTGCTCGAAAGTTGTGCATTAATTGATAAACTCCGAGGGAGGAAGGCACAAATTGCGTTGGGCTTGTGGCTGACGAACCGAAGGCATGCGACAATCCTGAGCATCTCATTTTAAGTAAATTAAGTGCGAGCAAAACGCGCCCAGTTTTCGGCCGAGGGGACGCAATAACCGATTATGAAATAATTGCCGACGGTAATCCTTTTTGTGCGCACGCCATCATGGTGAGGGACTCTTGAGATCCATGGGGTTTACTTCCTACGTTGTTCTTGTAGCTGTTAATCGGATGACAAATAATTGAATAGATTTAGCGATGTAGATTGTATAAAGATAAGCAAAATATTAGGGGACCTTATAATTTTCTAGACCTAAACTTATTATGGAAGATCAAAACTGAAGAGATATAACCTAAAACCCTAATCGAACAAACCTAAAGATGACACTTAAGTCGAAGAAACATTACCTGCAGAAACTTAAACTGACGAAAACTAATATGAAGATACCTAGCCTAACGAAACCTAATCGGTCTAAATTTAACCTGTATTAGCAATATGTAGTCTAAAAGCTCAGAAGGGTAGACAAATCTGATTTAACCTAGTATAGCTGAAGCGAATCAGGTTTAACCCAACTCAACTTGTCCGGAAATTTAATTTAATGAATGCTATCCTCTTCGTATATTTAGATAACAAATGAAAATAACAATTATTTTTCATATCTCGCACAATTTCATTTTTTCATTGGTATGAGCACACATAGAGATTATTTGGCGCATGCCCCCCCTTCCTCCCCAACCTCCTCAACAGTGAAATTTAATGTTAAGTACATTAATTAAATTTAATAGGCGCGTTTATGAGTCCCCGTGGACATTCGCTCGCATGTGGCACGGCGATAACAAAAGCTGCAGATATTCATTACGCTTTCTCGCGGGCACACGCTCGCACCCAGCATCCAAACGCGCGCACGCTGCGTAATTATTTATTAATAAATAAATAAACGCGATAATGAGTTCGACAAATGATTTATATCGTAAACGCGCGCTGCGGCACGTTCGCCCAAGTTAATAAACGTTTAATAACTTGTTCCTGTGCTGCCACCCGTTGGTGGAGGCGCCGGTCAGTGTTGCGGTTTCGTCGATGTTTTTGGGATGAAGGATGCTGTTGGACGCAATAAAAAGTGCTCGAAATAATTTATAACTCGAGTGGTTTTTATTCGGGTTAGGCTGAAACGGGTGCAGGCACAAACTGGACGGTAAGAAAGATGGGGAAAAGGGTAGCATTTATTGGGTGCCTATTTCCACACATTTTCCCTGGATCTAAGGTAAGGAAGATTAATATGTCTATAAAAAGTTAAAGTATTTCCAGTGAAAAAGTGAGAATATTTCTTATTTGAGAGAAATTGTTACAGTTAAAATAATTATATTATATTATTCTGAGGGATGGGTAGACAGCATGCAGGGACTCAATATTTGTCGAGACATTCTGTCAAATATATTGCACAAGTTAAATATCAGATAATTAGAAATAGTAATCGCCCAAAGGCTAAAAACAGAAAAAATGGCGACATAAGTTTCTGAGGAATCATGTACCACTAAGAAGCGTTGGATTAATATAATATTCAACTACCTAGCTTTTATCTAACCGATTTCGATTGTGATAACATAATAATTGAACCGTAATAAAATTTCCGAGGACAATTCAATCATAACAAAATAAATATCATAAATCAGGGCTGTTTAATCCTAGATTCAAACAAATTCCACGCAGGGAAATAACGTCCAGCACAATTTGTAAGAACTAGCTCTCGAGTCCATCTCAGAAAATGTTTATTCAGGCCGTAGTCGACTAGGACAATCGAATCTGGTTTTATCGCAGCAAGCTTGTTACGTTTCCTCTACTTCTCTCTCTGACGGGACCTTGTCCGGCGGCGGCGGTGGCGGCAGAAAACTCCGAGCCTGCCCGGCAGAATCGGTGTCAGTCCTCACCGAGCGGCCGCCACGTCGGTCAATAAACCAGAGATACCGGTCCATTAAGCGTCCGCCACGAGAATAACTAAAAGAGACGCCGGGATCGTCTAATAATTTACTCGCTACGCGCGCCCCTGCTACCCAAACACAAACCTCCTGCCCCCACAGGACCCTTGGCACGCTGGAAGCTGGTCCAACGCCAAAGCCACACGATAGCCCAAATTTGCGGTCCACGAAACGAGGAGAAAAACAAACAGAAAATAAATTGGGTTTGTAGAGACGTCCACTTTTTCACCACGCACCCAGCTACTTTCTGTTGGTGGAAGGAAAACTTGCGAAGCATCCTTCCCAACCTACGACAATTACAAAGGGGGGAAATTGCAATCGGAAAGAAGTATGACTGCGACGTATGCCACAAATTGACGAATTTGCAGATGACTTTACGATTGCCATCCGTCCTCGTCGATACTTGAAACTTTAGCGATTCGAGGAAGAGTGTCCGCAAGATGTATTTCCTCCTCTCCGATTTTGCGATGCGCAATCCTGCCGCGTGCGTTGTTATATTAAACTTTGCAAAGTTTCGTGGAACGTGCGGAAGTTTCAAGATTAATTGTTTCGTGATATTTTTGCGGGACGAGAGCGGGGATTTTATCTCCGGGAAAATCGCCACATTTTCCGCAAGTCGTTCAACCATCATGTGCTCTTTGAGTGTTTTGTAATCTTATAGGTGTCGTTTATTTTTATTTCGTATATCTCTTGTACTACTTTTATTCGAAATCGGGTTATTCACTTTTAGAATTGGACAGCTAAAAAAAAGATATTTATCGCACATGTTATATTTCAGTATAAACTGATTTATTCCAGTTTAGTCAAAATCTAACCTAGCAAAACCTAACCGAATCAAACTTTCCTATACCAAACCTAACAAAATCCACCCTGACCAAACTTAACAGAACTCACATTCACCAAACTTAACCTAATAAAGTCTTAAACAAAATAAAGTAAAATCTAAAATGATCTTACCTAAAGAGGTGACATGTAAACTAATGAAAACAAAATAAACAAAATTTAGCCCAACAAAACATAAAAAGACAAAAGCTTAACCTCACAACCCAAAAAGACTAAATCTCAATCAAACATAATTTGGTAAGTACACAACCTAGCTCAATTGAATGAAACATCAATGTTTCAATGTTATACATAAAACAAAAGCCAGTAAATCATTTATGAGATATAAAAGACGTAAACTCTTTCTAAATACCTGTAGGACGTAGGGAGATTATCACAATCACTGACGAAACCCACTTGAACGGGAACAGGCCGAGGCGACATCTTTACATTGGCGCTCACCACCCGCACCAGCGCATCTGAAACAATAAGCAATGAGCGTTTAATTCGCAGAAAGCGCCGCATAATCATCCAATCATTTACAATTCGCACTCACGCCACTTTCGCACGCATTTGCAGCGCGACAATGAATGGGAAAAAGCGTGCGAGCTTAAGCACTCGAATGTGCTTAAGCGCGAATAAAACGAAGGGAAATGTTTTTCTTTATCAGTAGAGTGTTTGCGAATGGAGCTCGAGACACGTGTGGGTGGCCGCCCCCGACCGGCGCGGTTTGCGATCATGCATGGAATCCCAGCAGCATCCACTTTGCTTTTTGCCACGCTTGTGTGGACGCATTGAATTGCTGACGCTTTTATCTTATTTCAAGAAAAGCGCCGCTTTTTTATGTCTTTCGTTTTTCGAATCGCCACCTGGAAAATGCAGGAAAATGGGCAAATATCAACTCAAATACCTTTCGAAGAAATGGGAATAATCAGAACGCAAATGCGATGGTGGAATCACGTACAAAAGGATCAAATTCAACCTTTTCCCCAGTGGGGAGAATGGACTTGAAATGACAGTTGAAAGTTTACTTATAGAATTTCGGTGAAATAACTTTCATAAAGTGGATACTTCGGGACATTTTTACTTCAAAAAGTCATATTTCTGAGGACGATATATGTAGGACAAACCTCTTTAAAACATAACCGAACTATACAATATTTTAGGTATCATTATCGATAGCTTATCAATATCGATATTTTTATATATCTATAACTTTAATTTTTTCTGGGCAAACGGCTCAAAACGGCGTAAAATCCCGTTAACACAATTTATATCTATATATGTACTACACGTGCAAAATATTTTATTCAAATCCGTGTTAGACAATTGAAACATTCTCCTGGTTAGGTTAATTTAGGTTAATTGAGGCTGAGCAGTCGGATTTGGTGATTTGCAAATGTTTACAATGGCAGTAAGGACCGGGTCCGGAAACCAAAGTAGTTCTAGGTTTTGGATTTCGACTGGGTCTAAGGCTAGACCTGAGCATGTCTTGGAGTAAGTGTGTGGCTAGATTTAGAAATGGGCATGACTGCGGAACTGTGCTTGGGAGTTTGTCTAGGCTTCAGAGTGAGATTAGTCATGGAATGCCTGACTACTAAGAACATTTATAAGCATTTCTGTTACAGTATTTAACATTTTCAAGGTACACAATTTATAAGGCAAGATTTGTAACAAAACAAATGTAAGCGCCCATAAAGCATAACGTAGTATGTTTTCAAAAGTTGGATAACTCAAGTATTTTAAGATTATAATATATTTTCTTAAGATTTAAAAAGATTATAACAAAAAATTGTAAAGAAACGAATGAAAACACAAAAAAATGCGAAAATATAAACTCAAATATTTTCCACCAGAAATAATCAAAACGCAAAAGCGATGGAAACCGCATACAAAAGGATCGAATACAACCTTCTTCCCCATAGGGAAAATATGCTGGAAATGACAGTTTCATGTTTACTTATATAATACTTAAACACGGAATATGTGAGGGAGTGAATAAACGAAACCAATCACATTTTACTCCCCACATTTGCAAATATTTAAAAGATTCCCCTCAAAAAGATATCCAGGATCCAAACCGTTTATTCATATTAATCCAGGGTAAACTGTCCATTTTCAGTTTATAAACGAAAAAAATTTCAAAATGTAAACATAACGCTCTTTTGGTTATTTTTCATTTTTTATAGCACATATTCACACAATGTACATGCAATGGCGCAACACGCGCGGAAATGGCCGTTATCCTCGTCGCCCACGTCGAGGACAATTTTACGAGTCGTCGGGTCCTCTTCCTGTTTGCCGTTGCGTGGCACTTTTTTGCGTCGTGCGACAATCCCAACTTTTTCGCTGCGAGATTACAAAAAAGCTTTGGCTGCGCGCCGCCTACTTTTACGGAGTACTTTTGCTTGTTTAACGTCTATTAAATGGCCTTTTGTGTCTGATAACTGACCTTATCACATGCGTACGGACACCGTACGCAATTAAATGCGTTCTAATGAAATCAGAACGACGCGTCGCGACGGTTAAATATATTTTCAGTACGAGTTTTCACAGTAAGTACTTAACAAAGAAATGTTTACTGATTGTTGAAAGATAACGCTAGTGAATCCGGATAATTTAAATTATTGCATTCAGCTTGGGTGGGCACGGAAGTGTGGCTGGACATAGCAGTGGGACTGATATTGGGCATTAATTATGGGTATGGGTAAGAACTTGGTAGGGTACTAGGTATTGACGGATCACAGCAAGTTTAAGGGATAGGATTTGGAATGGCGTGCTGAACATGGGAGTGAATTGAACCTGGGGTTAAAAGTTCGCTTGTAATTCCACCTGGAAAGGGGCAAGAATTAGGCGTGAAAAGAGGAGTGATGTCTTGTTACCATGGAACATGGTACTGGACTCGAGCACTGAATTAGGTTCGAACAAAGCGGTGGGGCTAGACTGGAGCATAGAAATAGGAATAGGCTCGACCATACTAGTGGCACAGGGCCTGAAAGTTGAATAGATAGTATTCATTGAATACTATCTATGTGTCTACAACTAGGCTTAGAAGAAGGTCTGGGACTACGCATAGAACTGGGTCTGTGAATATGTTTGAGAGAGATCCTTAAGGGATGGGGATTATGGGTAGAACTATCAATCTTTCGCAAAATAAGTGAAATATAGTAAAACTTATTAGTGGAATTCAAACTAAATTCTACGTAATAATTGCAGCAAAAATAATTATTTATTTTTTAAATAATTATTTATTTTTTAAATGCTCATCATCATTGAAACGTTAAACAAAATGAAATCCAAAGAGAATGTAAAATCAAGAGAATTTTGCAGAATATGATAATACCCTTTAACATAATCGTCGATAGGTGGTATTACCTGCATTTAGTATTTTACTATACACGGAATTCCTCCGCACATAGTTGGTACAACATAAAAATTGAAGTTATGATCATAAATATTTGCGCTCGGTGTAATATTATTTATAAAAATAAACTTAATATAACAGGTAATCTACCTTAATAAACTTTGTATAAAAACAGACTACCTCCAGGGTTTTTGCAGCATTAAACTATCCACAGAGAATATAAAATAAAGAGAATGCGTTTTAATTTAATCACGAAAATGGATTTTCAAAGCACGGATATTCTTGCAGCAAGGTAAACTGGACGGGCAACCCGACGGCGACGGCTGCGCTCATTCCCAGAGATTAAAAAAGTGCAAAAATGTGAATTGTGCACGTCGTTAAAGATCCTTTTTGAGCGTCGCACAGCACGCGGCGCAAATTAAACGCTTGTGCCCCTTTCATTCGCGCCCTACCCTCATTTCCCCCTGCTACGCTTGTAGATTTTATTATGCTTATCTGGCCGTGGCAATACCATTAACTTTAATTAATTAATGTGTACTCAATTACAATACTTCTTAATAGCGCTTGCGTCGCATTTTTTCATCCAGTAGATGGCATTTGGTCGTAAAATATAAATTATAGAAATTAATCGAAATTTAAGCATTATGTGTAGAGATAGCTAATTGCATTCTCGGGCGAGATGGTTGCCGTTGAAGCTCGTATTGCCGCCTCCATTGTGCCAACCATAGGCGGCGGTGGCGACGGTGAATATATGCGTAATTAATCCAGCCTGCAGGGCGTCAATAGCCAGCTGATTCGCTCTGCGAATTTAATTTGATGTGGATTGATGATGAACATTAACAGTACTATAAGTTGTATATGGAATTCTTATTTGAATTCTATAAATTCATGCGATTTATTCTAATTCAATAGATTTTTATCAATTCATGTCGTTTTTGTACTTTTAAAGGGGAAGTATAGCGAATGGCGACACGTAGAGGACGAAAATCGTACCAAAATGTAATTTTAGAAACTATTCTAAACATAAAGAGTTGCTCTACATAAGTCTTCAGCGCCACCTAGGTGAAGATAGCGAAACAAATTCTTCATTTCCAAGATAATAGTTATAAAAAGTGCACTGTTAATACTTCTGTGATTAAAAGCACAGGAAATTTCAATTCATTCACTCGTCTGAATGAACTTTTTTTGGTGTACACTGTAGTCACCTATGTCGACCCACGCACCTCTCTTGTATTTCTTGAGATGCGTAGGTGTGAAAACGGCCATCGTACTTTTGGAAAGTAAACTCTGTCGCTGGGTGTCTATAAAACAAGTTGCAGCGTGAATAGCATGAATGGGAAATAGTTTTATGCTGACTTGGAGACCCACAATCATATGCGTAGGTCATCGTCACCGTCGTCATCTCGCGTGGGCATCAACCGGTTCGTCCCAAACGCATGCGGTCCACACGTGGGCAGCCGAGGAAAAAGTGAAACGTTTACGGATCATTTATTACGCGACTAAACTATGTGTTGCAATTTTGTTACAACCTGATTATTTTTTTGTTAAGTGATAATATATTGAATAATATTCAATTGTTGCAATTTAGTACCAGTCACTGTCAATAGGTGGTGCTAGTGGTAATGGTACGCCGTTAGAAATTCAATCTTACTGAAAAATTCGCAATTTTTCAAATATAACAATAAAATAATTAAAGTTAAAGAGGAAACAAGAAAATATTAACCTTGTTCAGGCTTTAAATTTATTTTCTGAGCCTTATGAATTCTGAATCAATCATAAATATGCATTCTAAAATGTTTCTATTATAATTTTTTTTTATAACAATGTTTGAATTTCACATTTTAGTTTCACCATTTGGCCGCTACGTGGTACGGTCGTTCTAGGCTCTTCTTAACATTGATGAATTTTAATCTGAAAACTCCAGAAATATGGCTTGCGTGACTAGTATATGATTTCGCTAATTAGGCAACTTCTTGAACATAACATTACCTCTTAATATTTAAAATATTTCGGACTATAATAAATAAAATAGGCACACACTTCTCTTAAACAATGACTGGTAATAAGATAATATTTTTAGCTACTTGAATTTGAAACACTTGTATTTAGCAGAAGACAAAGCAGCACAATTTCAGCCAATATCATCCATCCTCGAGCCTCATCTCGTGAACTCCTCCTCCAATCCGCTTCCACACCCCAAACGCCAAGTAAAACAAGCAGATATTTGCTTCCGTCTTCGCTATCAGTGTATTTAAAACCATCCCTCGTGGTCGTGCCGCCACCATCAGGATCTTCAGTGCGAAAGAAAGACAAAAGCAGCGGATAACCTCCTCCCCGAAGACGAGATAAATGAGTGCGAGATTCGCGCTTTTGCGTTTCGCGAGCATCTCGTTAGGTACATCTCTGAGCCGAAAACGGCAGCGCGCAATGAGTTTCAGGAAGGGTGGTTGGGTGCGTGGAGGCGGCGTGCAAATAGACGGGCCTAAATTAAACGGCGCGCAGTGAAACACAGTGGTGCACAACGTGCGACGAAATACTTATTGCGCTCGTTTAACTAGATCGCCGTATAACGAGCGCAAACTAACCGTGGGATGATGGCAATGATGCTGCGCCACAACTGCCGCCACCAGCCGCCACCGTTTACCCACTGCCAAATCGAAAAACTTCCATCCGAGCACACCACCCATCCAACATCTTATTTATTTCTGCAATCCTGCTTAGCATGTAACTGCTGAAATTACGCGGGGAAACTTTCCTAAACGGCGATAATGACTTTTTTAAAACTTGGTGAAATTCTACCTATTGCAATATCTAAACTCGTATAATCCTATTTGATGGAAGCACTAAATTTCATGATATATTCCAACTTCAATTGCAAAACTAAAGGTAATCTCGTAAAAAAGAACTTTCTTATTTATGAAACTCTTTATATTTATTAAAACATTTTATTGTAATTCATTCCAAGTACGTTATTTTAACCCTATACCATATTTCTACTGAAATGGTGACGATTTTAAAAGGTTATTTGATACAAGTCATTTTAAGACACTTTTCTGGCTGCGAAAATATCGGCGCTATTATACTATCCTCAACTTGCATGAGTACAAGTATTTCAATCCCGTTATCCCAGGACTCGTAGTTCGTGTAGGGCACGAACACACACCCTAGTGTACACATAAAGCACCCAACGACAACAACTCTAATCTCCTCGTTCTTTCATAGGATCACTTGTTCCGGTTACTGCCACTCGGGCAATACTAAAAAAGTATTTAAATATCGGTTCCAAGTATTTAAACGAATAACTGTCCCATGAGTTTGTAGCAAATTTAGCCCTGAATCGATTGGTGCTTAATTCTATGACGACTGGAAATACGAAAATAATTGACAACTTAAAATTAATTATTCGGTAAACTCGACTTTTTAACCTCTGATTTCCCAACGACTAAACTATTTTTGGGCTTCATCGCATACACCATATTAAACTGCAATTATGCAATTTTTATATTAGAAATTATTTTAAACAAATATTTTAATGATTTCCTTGCACAGTAAAATAAAAGTCTACAATTGTATAAAAACCATTTCAAATATTTAACGAGGAGGTTATTCGCTGCTTTTGTCTTCTTCATTGAAATGCAGGAATACAATAAAATGTCAAAGCGTCACATCCTCTTTTGGCCCAATTTAAAGGCATCTCCTTAGGGGTGAATTTAATACTTCACAATTTCTGCTTGAAGCAATTATTGTTTTCTTTTTTAATTTGTATATTATTAAAAAAATAATAATTTGAAAATAAAATGTTGTACATGTAACTCTTATTTAAACTTCAGATAAATTTTCTGGGAAATCCTATAGAAATAAATTAGAAGTTGAATGATATTCTTATAGAGAATTTAATACTATATAACTTTTTCTTGAAACAATTTTTCATACTTTTGACGGTTTACCTTGAATATGCAAAAATAAGCTCCGTATTTTATTTTATAACTTTTGTTTGAAACAATTTTTCATATCTTAAACAATTTCAACGAACGTGCATAAATTCAATAAAATGTTAAAAGGCTAAGTCACAATATTTTCTACTTTAAAGACAATTGAATGAATCTCCTTGGACATAAAACAGTAATCCTTGGATTAATTTTATAGAAAATTCAATACTCTTAAACTTTTGTTCGGACCACTTGTCAGAGATATTAATCTTACAAGTTTAGTGATATTCTAAAAATAATCTCACACGGCTAGCAAGAAACTATCATATTCAGTGAATATTTACGCCCCTAAAGATTTAATAAAAATATAAAAATTTATGCCTTGCACGTTATATACTAACCTAGCATGTCTGAGATCGTGTCTCGATGACAAATAAATCGCCGATAATAAAACACGACTTTGCTCGCGCCCCGGCCGCCAACATTTCACCATTGGCGTCCGCCCGCTGAATGGAAATGCGAAATTTGTCTCGTTTTGCGCTGGCGCTAACAAGCACGTTCGCCGCCGTTGTGCCTTATTACGATACCTAATGTGCATTGCACCAAATTGGACGATACGACATGCTCGCACAGGAATCTCAAGCGCGAAGATGTGTGCAATTGCAATGTGCAGTGCCAATGTGAACCAAAGGCACCAAGTGGTACGGTGCATACATGTGGAATACGCAATGAGACGGCGCGAAACTGCGATTCTTCAACTTCTAATAAATATTGGAGCGTTGAAATGTAGGTCGGTATTAACCTATCAACAGACAGACAATATTATGATTATAACCTTGTAATTCTCAGTCGTAAAAACGCTTATATTGTGCTGGTTTATATTTCGGTGATGAAATTCAACGAAGTTCGCTGAAATTCGCTGCTCGTAAACATCGAAGACTCCGCCGTTTGGATTTTACGAGGGAATTAATTGAAATTTGTTCTGTTGTACTAATTAATGGCTTAATAACATTTCGTGTTATTGCTAAAATTAATATTCATTTAAGAGTTTATTCGTTTTCATGATGATTGTTTAAAGAAAATGAAGAAAATTAGAAAATAACTTCTTGGCATTTATTTGGATATTTAAGAAAATCGCCTCTGTTTACACGTACTTCATGCAACTTCTGTTGAAGATATGCAGGATTTGAAGGCCTGGTATCAACTCCACAATTTTCATTTGAAATATTTATAGATCTTCATTATATTTTTATTGTATCCAAGAATAATGAAATATAAAGACATCCCCGAAGCATTCATTGAATGGACTTTCATTCAATTCAATTCTCATAGCGATAAACTTGATATTAGACGATATTTTTTTAGAAAATTTAATGCTCTAGAAGTTTTAATAGAAGAATTTAATAGAATTGAAACAATATCGCACTAGGAGGAAAATTATAATGTAATGATTAAATCAAACAAAATAAAATGTATGATAATTGCTGAAAGTTTCAGGAAGCTATTTATAGAAAAATATGTTGATTTATTGAAGACACGATTCCTTTTTCTCAAAATTAACCCAACATCTCAACATTAACTAAATTAAATTGTGAAAACGGTTAAATTAAGACCTAAGGTTTCCTGACTTTATAAGTACCTTCTATAGCTTCTGTTGAAGATTCACAAGAATTGCAAAGACTGTTAACTACATAATTTAATACTCTACAACTTTTATTTGAAACATATTTCGATATCTTTTATAATATTTGCGGTAAAATGTAAACATCTCTTGGAAAATTAAAGGCAACTGACTCGCATTCATTGAGTGTATTTAAGGCTCTGAAAGTTTTATTGGAAACATTCTTTCATAACTCGCAGTGATTTCGCACAATAGGCAAAAAATACA
>WSZQ02090744.1:0-20000 GCA_019419845.2 Weissflogia rhopalogaster | reverse complement strand
TTTACTTACCGATATTTTCGATATTTTGGAATATTTTCGATATTTTGGAATATTTTCGATATTTTGGAATATTTTCGTTACTTGACAATATTTTCGATACTTATCAAAATTTTCGATGCTTATCGTTATTTTGATATCTTATGTATATTCTATACATATGGATATTTTGGGGACTAATCGATAATTTCGACAATTCAATATTTATCGATATTTTGGTTATTTATTGATATAGTATTGAGTTATTGATATTTTCGATATTTAAGAACATTTTCGATATTTTTGTAATTTATCGTAAATTCCCATGCTTATGAACATTTTAAATATTTATTAATATCGATTGATGTAAAATCAATTAACACTTGTAGTGTCCACTGTACATTATAATATATGATATACATGATACTATATAATATGCATGATAATAGAAACATTGTTGAGCAGTATAAAATAAAATTGTTAAATGTATGACAATAGAAACAATTGTCAATAAAATTTCAATTTGTAATTGTAATGTGAATGAATAAACTTTCAATTAATCTTTCAATTTCCAATTATAAAATAATCCGATTCGCCGAAAATAATTCAGTTTTCCATTGCTCTGTATCCAAATTATACACGTCCGAATTAGCACAACGCAACGCGCACTCAAT
Organism: Weissflogia rhopalogaster; assembly: GCA_019419845.2. Lineage (NCBI taxonomy): Eukaryota > Metazoa > Arthropoda > Insecta > Coleoptera > Staphylinidae > Weissflogia > Weissflogia rhopalogaster. The sequence continues at coordinate 19,350 of WSZQ02090744.1, read as the reverse complement.
ACTTAATGCGCCACCGGCAGGCACCACCGTCGATCGTTGATTATCGACGGGCAATTGATTGATGCGCTTTGTACCCAGCCGCTTTTGCACGTACAGTCAGCCAGCCAGCACAGAGCCATTGGTGGCTGCGTTGTTTTCCGATTGTCTAACGCCCGTTTCGCTGAAGTGCATTGGCCCCACTTGCCTTTCTGCCATTTGCCCGCGACTATCTTGCCAGGAGTAGTAGTGTACTCGTGTACATAACACATCTACATCGAGAACGTGTAATTTTATTGCATGTCTTTTCTATTACTCTCCGCCTCCCGAGTATATATTCTCACAATCAGTATCAGTAGAAGAGTGTGTCTGCCTGTTTGTGTGTCGGCGATGAACAAGTGCGCTGTACAGTATTCGTGGTACTCGGTAGGTAAATGCAACACGCCGTACCTCCCTGCGAGTTCCATGAGCATAATTCCCCATTATACTACATTACCGACTAACGGTAATAGTTAAAAGGTCACGCCGTGAAATTGAACCCGAAATCGATAAATGAATGCCTTTTTGTTCCCGGCGGGTCTCACGCGGTGGTTTTGGACACATAAACACACTCGCAATATAAAGGTATAGTCGGAACGGGGCTGGGAAAAGCTTAGGAAACGCGACACGGCATGTTATTTCTAAATGCCGGCCGCCCCGAAATTCAACGTTGATATACTCAAAGTAATTTATATTAATGCTGTTGGTAGAAGGTATATGTACTATCAAATGTGTCATTTCCCAGTTTTCGGGAATTGAAAAAATACGAAAAAGATACTTGTAAATGTGTATATAAAAATAGGAAATGTCTACTTAAATCAGCGGTTTCAAAACTTATTGGAGCTGCACCTCCTTTTCATAGTTTTTGCTAGTAGTTGTTTTTGGGCCACCAATGCCCATGGAGGACCCCCATAAAATTTTCTACATTAATTTTATAGCACCTTGGTCTCCAATGCAGTGGATGCCAGTCCAAAACTTGCACGAGTCAATAACTGACAAGCAAGCCGTATATTTGCCATCATTGTTTTTTTTTTTCAAAAAAAGTACAAAAATTACGAATTCTATAATTCAAAACGATAATATATTCATATTATTCACATGATATTATATATCAATATTGTTAGACAATATATTAATGTTCTTTCAATTATTCTCAGTATTCTCACTATATTGTCTCTAATATATTCTCAATCGATGAATAATGATGATTTAGTTGCAATATATCATACATATTTAATTAGAAAAGTTACCGTATCTACTATCGTTTTGTTTATGGCTATACATAATTCATGCTATTATCACCCTCGATATTTATTGATAAATAAATTTTCTCGAAATACCAGAAATAAATCTGGAAGAGCACAGGCTTGTTAAACATAGACAGGGAAATTTCGTCGGTATAAAAATTATATATCGATATAGTCAAAGATATAAATGTATTAGGTATTAGGATAAATGTATTATACATTTCTAACCAGATAACGATTTTTCAAGAATTTGCGATGGGAGAAAATATATAAAACCTAACAGATGAATAACCAAAATACTCGATGAAATATCTACAAACACACAAAAATGTGCAAACTGCTGAAACTCAAAATTAACCCCTACTCTCAAACATTTCCGATTAATTGGTTAAAAATTAAAACGCGCAGACACTGCAAATATATTCAATTAAACTCACTTTTTCCACCCATCGCCGCCATAAATTGCACCCCAAATGCCATGCCGAGCAATAATTATTTATAAAACTTTTATACTTTTGGTATTTATGTATTTATATAACGCTTTTGTGCTGCCAAAGCCAGCAGCGTTTCTGCCTTGTTGTGAAGCATTATTGAATTTCCCAAAAATATCCGCGCATTTCAATTATTACATTCACAAGCCCAACTCTTCCAATAGATTGAAAAAGCTTCCATCACTAGGATGTTTTTTACTGCAACTAGCACTGCATGTTATTCATTGTGTTTACCGAAAACACGGGTGCCACGAACAAACAGGTTAAAACTACGCTGTCATGTAAAAATTGAGCGGTATAAAAAAGCGATTGAACATAAAAGAAATTGATTACCGGGCCAAAATGTTAGAGTTAAAAGTCGTGCTTAAAAGTTCATTCCCGAATGAATAGTAAATAGAAAATATTAATTATTAATATTCGCGTGCGCAGGAAGACGGTAACGCTTCTCAGGAGAGCACAGGCGGGGGCAGTGAGTAAATATTAATTTTCATTTCGAGAATGAGACGTTAAAGTTTGAAAGGGGGAAGTAATAAAGATGTGTACTTCCCAGATGAGAGTTTTATCCTTCGATTTCCTTTTTTATAGCATTATCTTTATATCTTTATAGGAAGTTATTGGAGTTATTATAATGAATGTATGTAATGGAAGGGGGGGGAGGGGAAGTAAAGTGCCAATAAGGTTTGTCTACTACTAAAATATTTAATATACTAGAAAATAAAACACTTATAAATGTACAAATACCCATAAAACCCATGAATTGTTCCCAAGTTAACCGTTTTCAACACAAAACCACGACAATTAAAATGAAAATTACCTGGAACAATGCCCCATTGACTTCGATGCTAATTAGCTGTGTGTAACCACAGATAAATTTGATTTTCGTGCCCGATGACCATCTGCGCATAGGCCAAGACCTATTAGATCACACAAAGGTACCTGAAAAAGACGAAAAAATCAAGTATAATAATTATGCATTCACGACTCGTCTTCGATACATCAACATCAACATAAATACCACATTCAATATGCATACGAGCGTGTTATCTATCACTTTTTCTTTGCCATGGATAAGCGAGTACGGGCGGTGCACGCCGACGAACGAAACGCACGCCTTGCGTTCCGAGAACTATTCGTGTCAACTATACAAACACATGCGTTTCAGTAGTATTTAACGCGACGCGTCGCATAATATGTGCAATGTGCATTTGATTTCAATTTACATTTCGTGTGCGAGACATTACAACGGCACATATCTTGAAACTCAACGCGATTGCGATAAAATGGTAAACACTAAGCGAATTGTTTGTTTCTTTCGCCTTTGCTAGAAACGTATCAAACGAATCAGGGTTTCACTGATGTACTTTGTTGATAGATAGTTATATCGTGACACATCAATGTTATACTTGGTGTTACGTAAAACTCGTAACTTCTTTCAACTTGGTTACGTTCCTTTATTTTTAATGTTGAATCATAGTTTGTTGACATGCATTTAGGTTAGATGCAATTATATGAAACATAGATAAGATTTTATCATAATTTGAAATAGCACATATCTAGTTGATGTCGCAAACTTAATTTGTTCTTGAATGGTTTGATCTTGACGTCATTTTCATGCAAATGTAGTGTCATATGAAGTCTACAGGAAATTTTATGAATGGATTCTTAAAATTCCTATCAAATGCAGCGATTTCAACACACATTTGATAGAAAATTGCAAAGTAATTACCTCCTTATTTTTTGCAATATACTTTTTGCGACATAAGGTCCTTCAGCCTACATTTAGTTTTTGTCTATTCATCGCATGTTAAGATGCATCTAGGTTAGACATACAACTATATATAATGATGATAAGATTTTAACATGTCTAGAAATAGCTTATCCAGTTACGTCCATATAATATAATCTATTTTGACCTACATGATCCTAGCGTAAAATACATTGTTTTATTCTTTGTTTTGAATAATGACAATTCAATGATAATGATAATTCTCAATATACTATTTGCTCATAATTGGATAAATTCCAGAAATATAATATCTCCAATAACGTTTTAAAGTAAATAAAGTTGTTTACATGAAATAAAAGTTATGGGCTTATAAACTTAAAGATTCTGTAGTTATGCATTCACTTCGTACTTTTCGTTACTTTGTTCTAACGATATTTGAAGGTCAAAACATTAAAGTTAAGTAATAAATAAATGGCAGAGCCGAATTGCAGTAAAATTCTACGTCAAATAATATTGCATTATATCCTATCAATAGATGATAAAAGTTATGGCTTTCGAAAGTTGAAACTTCTTCCAGTGGACTTACGAGAAAACACCACGAGAAAACAGAAGAAGAGGTAGGCCGAAGCGTTCAAGGATACAAGGAATACAGAAGTATATGTCCGTACGACATCTTAAAGAGAAAGACTGACCTATAACGTAAAACGCTATAGAACCTGGAAGATGACGATGATGATAAGTAATTTATTAAAATGCTTCGACAAGCATCAAGGATGTAATAAATTTGGAACAAACTACTCCTGACAATACCCTTTTTCTGATATCTTTTGTAACATGATAACAAAATGTCTGATGACGCACAAAAACACTGATTTCAACCACTTAGTTACAGCTCTAATTAAGTAAGTCCTCTTCGGTCTTAGAATGGTTCGCGGGCCGCACAAATATGTTCGGTGGGTCGCAGGTTGCTCATCCCTAGTCAATGACATCGAAGCATCTTTTCCATTGATAATCAATTCGTTGATAAACCTCAAATTTGATTATTTAATAGAATAAAATGATCTACAATCCCAAAATTTTACTTTTTTCTCAAATATCCAATAGTACAAATTTTAATAAAATCAAAAGTATTAAATTACGGTACAATATATCCCTAAAAATATGTACATTTCTACAAATAACAAAATACTACAATGTTATCTATTCAACTATAACTAAAAATGAAAATGAAAAAAACGGGAAACGTTTGATTAATGCATACATCACACGCCTGTTCAAACAATGTGTGGCATGGCATGTTCGCGTGTTACACGTTGCATCGACACGTTGAAGCACCAAACTATCAGGAACCGATGCTATTATATGAGGGAATAAAATAATATTTGTAACCAGAGTGGGCCAGACATATGCACCCACAAACGAACCAGTATAGTCATGTACAGCTTGTATATTGGATAGGATTGGTATACATGTACGCCGAAATTGAATTAAAAAAACCAAATGTACGTACAAATAACAATTATACATGTGTCAAAAACCACAAGCGTTATAAACATTTAATTCTATAAATGGTTAGAAATGGATTTGGTGTAGTTTGGGATATGATTTTTGTATTGTGCTTTTTGGCAATTTTATAAACATGATTAAAACGGTAAATGAAGTGGAATAAATGAAAGTATTTTTTTTTGCTTAATCAGTATAAATTAAAATTATTTACTTATTTAGTTATTGCAGGAGAATTATTTAAATGCTTGAGAATTTTTTTAATGAGATTTAATGAGAATAAAATTATAAAATTACCTTTTCAGTAGGACTCCTCCTGAAAAAACATTACCTGTAATTAAGAAATATAATGAATATGTATTCACACATATCTAATTTCCATTTTTTTACATATCCCCACGCATTTTTCACATCTCCCTGAACATCACCCATCATGTAAACATACGTTAGCAATTTATGCAAATATAATTTTACACAATGTTTACACGCTTCTTTTCAAATCACTTAGAGTCCCCGAACGTTACCATCTCCAGTGCGCAAGTGTTTATTTATAATGACGACCGAAAATTGCTCGCTGCAATTCACGTTTGTTTATCGTTAGCCGTCGAACGAAGAACGCTCACATTCGAATAAACTCGAACGTAAATAAACTTCTCACTTGTTACTATAACCAAACTATATGCCATAAATTAGCATAATTCATGATACTAAAATATAGTAAAACTAAAATCAAAACTGAAACAAACCGACGCACCCACCGTAACATTACGTCGCTTGCTGGATACGAATATGTCGGTCTATAACCAGGAACCAAGAGAACATGCAGGAAAATGTGGTGCGGCTATTTTCGCGATTTGGCGTAGCGTAATTGAATGTGCTGTCGATATTTACATGCCGAACTACTTGGGAGAATGTGCGAAAATGCGCGTGTCGAGACTGACGGCGGCATGTATATGTCGAATTATGCATATTATGAATATTAACGCGGTGCTGGATGAATGAGCACGACGGGATTAACATGGCTTTCGACAGGGGTTCTTACAATGTTGCTGGCTTAAAGAGGACGGTATATTATATTGAAAATTGCAAAGAGCATCTAGATAGCTCTAATAGTTTAAAAGATATGAGGAAAAATGATCAGGGAATGGTCAGTTGAATGGAGTTTGTTGCTTAGCGACGGTAACATATTGCCTAGCAACTGAAGCGTAGCGTAGTCACGTGATGATAACATCACAAGAAAACTTCTAAAAGCGAATTTTGGGGAAAATATTAGTGCTACAAACTTGGAACTTTTCATGAACAATTCTAAATTAATAAGCCTATGATCTTGCGGCATGTATATGACGAATAATGCACATTATAAATATTTACGTGTTGCTGGATGAATGCGAAGGCAGGATTAATAATTGACTTTCGACAGGGATACTTACATTTTGTTATATTAAGGGGGATGGCATATTTAATTGAAAATTGCAAACAGAATGTAGGTAGCTCTAAAAATTTCCAAAATATGATGAAACTGGTCATAAAATAATCAACACTTGAGTTAGCAGCATAAGGACGGTAACCTGTTGCCTAGCAACTCAAGTGTAGCATCGTCACGTGACAATGACGACACATGAAAACTTGTAAAAATATTTTCTGAGGAAACTATAAGAGCTACAAGCTGGGAATTTTTTATAAACAATTCTAAATTTAGTACTCAGTGACCTTCAGGGCATTATAAATAAATACAAATACTAATAACTCGCACAACTCTACTGATTAAATTGAAAATCCACGTTTTATGTCTATCAAGCTAAACTTAAGGCCAAACTCATAACATTCCAATACAGCCACGGTCATGCTACATACCATCAAGACACGTCCAATCAAAGAGAGATAAATTAGGCTTAATTAACTTGTCGTTTGTCACAGTCGGCGGCTCGCATGATGCTCGCATATTATTCACATCGGTCGATCCCACCAAAGCCTAATAATTTCGTTTTGTTTGTAGGCGCTGAACTCTCCAAGTTGAGTCTGCACCAATTTCCACTCATCAGCTCGCATCTCGCGTGCTTCTCATCTCCCGAGTAAAATATGCAGGAAATGAAACACACGTCGCGGCATAGTGTTTACATTTGCATTGCTTATCAACGCGCTGCGATAAATACCAAGCGGCGCCAGGACCCCAGGGCACAGCGTGTCGTCGTTGGGCGTATTTTGAGCGCAACTATGCGTAATGCAAACGTTGTAAATGAGGAACATAGATATCGGCAGTGCTTCAATTGTTTATTGTTACACATGTGTGAGTACTCGTACGAGTGGGCTTAACTTTCGCGATGACTTCATTTGATTAAATAAACGCTTAACAGGTGAGTCATTAACGTGTTCGTCGTAAAACATATGATAAACAAAAGGGTATTGAACAAATATTTGTTTATGTTAGGTTAAATATAATTACACTTCTACAAAAATATTGTCTTCGTCATTTTTGTGTCTGTTATGGTGGCGTGCCTATTTTAATCTACTTTTTTTGTCCCTCAACGACGCCGCCGACGACGTCTACTTGGTTCAATGGCGTAAAAAAACGCACGGGCGAAGAATGCGAAGCATAATTAAGCGCTAATTAACTATGGCGCCTTTTGGCCCTCCCTCAGTCGACGAGCGCGCACTCGCTGTATTCATGCATTTGTATTCATTTAAACTTTTAAAAACTATTATGTTCCGTTTGCAACGCTGAGTGGGAGAAGTATGAATAAAAATGACTACAATTATACCTGGCCCCGGAATTGACTCATGACTATTTTTGGTTAAATTACTGTAAAATCAACAGTATTTATTCTGCGTAAATAATTGTGAAAGATTATAATAGTTTGTATTAACTTATTTTATTGAAGAAAAGGAAATTTCCTCCTTTTTATCTATGCATTTTATTAAACCGCCCTTGGAAATATGACTATATGGAATTTAAAAATAGCGTATCGTTGTCAAACTTGTAGAAACAAGTATTCGTCATCATCCCCATCCAGAATATACGACTCTGCACCTCCTCGATACTCCTGGAATAAGAGGTTGTGGATAGATTTCTTTTTTCCGGCGGCATATACACCCAAAAACTTTAAAAAAGCTATTTTGAAGAGAAGTATTAAAGTTAGAAACGAATTTTTCATAAACTGTTCTTAATTTACTGCACTATGACCTTTGGTGCATTATAAAGAAATTGCAATAGTAATAATTGGTGCTGCTTTACTAATTAAATTAGAAAATCTATCTTATAAGCTTATCAAATTAAACATAAAGCTTGACAAGTCTCCGTCGGCTGCGCCACCACACTACTCGAGCGCCGCTCGAGTACAAAAGCAGTGTTAGCAAATTGTCCACAATCAATCAGCTTCCTATATTTGACTGTGAAATTAATAGCCAGCGATATTAAATTATGTTTTTGTAGGTTGAAAAGTTGAGAAAGGATATTTCACATGAAAAATGTGTTCACATGAAAACTTTCGAACATTGCGAATATTTCCTCTAATAACTTGAAAAATACAGTCCAGCTAGCGGCAGAAAATAGAAGTATGTTTGTTTTGTGTCAACCAGGTGGTTAGTTATGAAAGTTTGAGGACTTATCGTACGTTCTCACTTGAAAAGCGCGCGCGAATGGAATGGCAGCGAGAAAATGTACGAAGCACACCGGAATGATATCGCCGTCAAACTTTTAGCCACGCTGGCCGGAAAGGCAGCGCCGTCAAATGGAAAAGTTTCGCACCTATTTGTTTATTTATGTTGTGTAATTTCACCAGCCAGTGGAAAATATGAAAAGCCGTTGTGTTCACGCTCGAACAACGCGTTTCCGAAGATTTCTATGCGATGCTCCACTGACTACCGCACTAAACGACCTGATAAGCGTGTTATGTCAAAACAAAACGTTTGCAAAATGTTTAAATACTACATTTTGATATTATTTAAAAGTTAAAAGCTCAAAATTACTAAAAGTGTTATGAAAATAGTGAAATAACAATGATTCATTCAAGATTGGTAATTTTAACCATATAAACTGTTGCACAAGTTGTAAATAAATTCAAATTTTTAAAAAGCATACGAGTTTTTCTCAAAGGCACATATTCAATTTCGGACTCATTTTACTGGAAACTTTCAAATTGGAAGTTGCTGCCATTTACAGAGGAGTGCACAGAAATAATTTTAATGATCGTCTGCGACCCGCCCATCGCGCAGTTTTAATGACATCATGCACTCGCTTATTTTTTTCCAAACGGACGCGTCTCGCGAACGTGTGCGTATAACCTCGCCGCGATTATGCACGTCTAAACTATAAACTTTTCTGAAAAAGATCGAAGCGAGTTTCACCAGACAAATACTGGCCCAGCCGACCGCTGGCTGTAGGGAATGCATTGTTTGTGCGCCGTTTAAGTAGGTTTTGAAAGGCGCTTAAGCGTGGTTTTGTTTAGACGCACCACGCAGGCGCAAGTTGCTTCGTCCAAACGTCTTGAGGTTGAGGTTGATTGAACCGCGGCCCTGCTGCAAACGCCAGACAAACGAAAACTTGTTTGCTGAGCCGGTTCGCTTGGCAGCTGCTTGCTGAGCACGTTGCGAACCGGCAACACAGCAGAACGTTTAGCCTCCAGCCGGATTTCACCTCTCCTTCTTTTTGCCCAAGTTAATCGTGCGAGCAAGTGAGGTTTAAGCACAAAAATTGCTTTTATGTTTTGTTGTTATTCGTTCGAGCTTTAGCTTAAAATTTTGAATCATAAGAAAGTTCTTTTTCTTTACATTTTCAGTGATATTCATCGAAACTTAATTTTAATTCATCTTTAGAACCACTTATTTATGATATATTTATTTATAATTTTGTGATTTTTTCCCGCTCAAATATAGAGAATAATTTGAATATTATAAGAACTTATACCATTTTACGTTGCCTTAACCATGCGAACATAGATTACAGCCATCAAAAGCGCCATGCCCTCGTTCAACATAAATCAGCAGAATTCAGGATAGAAGGAGTATCAGCCCCGTAAACGCGAAAAGGGTTGCATTCCGGTGAAAACCGCAGATAAAAACACTCGTCCTCGTCGCTGCGTGCGGCCACCGACAGCGCCATGCAAATAAAACGAAGGTTCTGGAACTTCCCCCACCCCTAATCGTCCACACTCTACGACCTCAAGCCGTCTATCTGCTCATGGGATGAATATACGACCTGCAAATGTCTGCCCCGCTATGCTCCGTTCCAATAACTCGGTCATGATGACACTGTCCCTCCGAGCCCTTCTCGGCGACTCGTTTCTTAAAGTGCTTGAACTTTAAAACCTCTTAGCAACTTCCGGGCCCACGAGCATACAACACTAAAGCTCCCAGAACTCTCCGAGCAAAAAAAAAAACGCCGCCGGAAAAAATGAATTAAAAAGTAATTAAAATTTTTATTAATTCCGCAAATTTTTATTAATGCATTTGCATGAAAACTCTCGGGGGTTAATTTTCCGATCCTAATTTTTCGGATTCTGTAGGGAGACGCAGAAATGATGATTTTTTGTTTTTGTATTTACGCGCTCGGAGGTCCCCTGTGGTCTAGGCTCTTTTTTGCGTTTCTTTCTTCTTCCGTTAAGTATGTCTGCATTCTGCAAATCTTTCTAAAAAAGGCGACGGAAAATTAAAGCAAAGTTTTCGAATTAAAAAACTTTCAGCCTTGGCGTGTTTTCATTCATTTCCGGCTTGCGATTGCAGGTTTTTTCGAGAATAGGGGTGTTATCTGTGCTGGATTTTTAGGAAAATTAATTATCAAATGGTGATTAATATTTCTTAAATCTGCGCTTGACAACTTTTAGAAGTGGTTATAATTTGATTATTATTTCGTGAATATTCGTTATCATCCCCTCTCCTTCTTCTTTATGATTGAGCCAGCAAAATGATTTTTTGCCGAGCCTCACATCGACCTATGTCGCCGACTTAGATATCCCCTCAAGCCACGTTTCACATTCTCGAAATTCTCAGCGAGGGCTCCTCCTCAGCGGGCCGCAAGTTGTTCATTTTTGGTCTACATTATAATGAGCAACTAGATATACACTTAAACGTTAAGTGTATATTTGATTGCCCATATTTAACTATTTTTATTTCTAAAGCTATTAAATATAAAGAAAATGTAAAATATTTCAAGACTATATGCATCAAACCACATTAAATATTTCCATCTTAATATCCTTTTCAAGATTTTTATTTTATTTGCAACCTTTATTGTATCTCCATATCCAAAGCAATTTCCCACGTTTTACACTCGCACTGCCGATGCTGATCCTACATCCCAGTTAAATCAACTCTCAATACACACTGTTACATACCAGGACCCGTGCAGGAATCGCGAAACGACACACTTGCAACCCCGATCACGGTCGATAGGGAACGTCTTTATTACGAATAGATAATAGATAAATGTGTAATAAGGCCCGTCTTTAGTTGAGCTGCTGCAGCACGTGCGCGATAAAAATAATCGTATAATCGTGGCGTTTACAACCCTTTCACGGGGCGAGCAACGCTACTGGTTGAGGTTATATTAAAACGCATAAAACGCATTTACAGCAGTAGCAGCGAGCGCGAAAATGGAAAACACATAGTAATTATCATGAAATATACGATAACAAACGATAAACGGGCGTCATTTAAAGGGTTTATTACCGGTATTGTACATCCTTAAATATATGTCGGTGATTTAATTAGTAGCTGGGGAGGTTTAATGGATTATTCGTATAGTTCGCTAATTAGTTTTTCATTTTGTAGGTTTATACTCGATTTTAGTGGTATTTTTAATCTTATGAATTTACATTATACTAAACCAAAGTTCAGAGGAAAAGAGTAGCGCAGATCTTATAGATCTTAGTAGATAGTTTAATAAATACCGGTATATTTAAATTTTTTATTTTTTACGGTCCAATAACAACAATTGCCTTTATTTCTTGAACTCTAACCTAACCCACTTTCCTATTTTAGATAATTTAGCATAAACTTGGAAACGTATATCATTTCCCCAGCGATCATAAACAATCGATTTATACACGTATATATACATCGGCGTTGGCTTTCCCAACTTCGGCGTTGCGATAAACGAAACTGAAAGAACGCACCAGCAGTAGATAAGTGAAATATTTGCGGGCTGGATGTGTTTGCGAGGCGGGTGAAGGAGGAAAATAATGCATTAGTGATATCGAAGATGGAATCACGTAGATATATTCGTGCAGTTTGGATACATTGCAAGCGTAGTTTTTTTTCCTGGTGGCTTTGTCGCTACCACCGAAGCTTTCTACGCTTGCTCAAGTGTGCAAACACAAGCCCGAAAATGGCACAACAAACAACACTATCCGGTAGATATGCTCGCAAATGTTGCTTCGTTTTATAGAATATGCAATGCTTTTTTTATAGAAAAAATAAGAGGAATAAGATGTTGCAGAGTATTACAAAATACAGTCAATATTTATAATGGAAATGCCACGGAATGCAAAATTTAAGTAAATCGATACTTCGAACAATTATTAATGTGCGAACTTGTTTTGTTTGGACTCGAACGTACCTTCATATTTTTATTTTGGATGACTGAAACGAAGCTATCCTGGGTATATCAAGTTGACGGATAATCAATGGCAGGTATTTAAAAATATTAACTCTCGAAATACATTAATTGAAAGAGAAAAGGTCTTCAACTGTATTTGACGGACCAACCCCTGCATCTCCTGCACAGCGCATTAGCAATAGTGCCACACTATATGATCTGCTCTTTTCGTCCTAACGACCCTGAAAACTGGTGATCTAGTCTCTAATATTGACATTTCACGGTGGACCTGCGATCTATGTTTAGAGATAATTGAACTTTCTTGGTTTCCTAAAAATTTCAACCAATTCAACCAAATTGTACACTCATCCATCTCCGATCCTAATATCTCCGCACTTAGAAGTTAACCTCACCAACTAATCGACATTGGCGATGTCGCACATAACCTAACATAACCATCTCCCATTACGCACCAGCGGAGTAACATTGTTGAACTGTTTAAATTTCAAATTAGAGCGGCGGCAGAGAACGGCGAGTAATTACACATAATTCCGGATCGGCGCTGAATGTGAAATGAAGCGATTTGTGCGAATCAACAAATCAATGCTAGCGCGCCAGCGACATAAACGCTCGTCATTACCGATGATAGCAGGTTGATGGCTGGCGAGGCGAAAAGGGGGTGGCACATCTCTCCTCCATGTGCCACATTTCGGCGCGGATGTATCCGATTAAGCGCATGTCAATTGTGCACACATGCAAACTCGGTGTGTGCTCATATTATTTGAGTATGCACTATGTGTTTGCATTTAGGCAATGTATGTATGTGTCTGAACGTGGGTGCATCCCGAACATTTATTGCGGCTGAAAACGACATCGACATGTGTGCCAACTCGGCATCGGCGCAGATCTGCGTAATCAAACCATAACCAGCATCAACATTAATATTAACCATCCATGGCCATCACGCCTATGATTTTCGACATCCAGCGAAACTATTCCATTAAAGCAAGCATATATTATTGATGAAAATATTCGGATTATTTATTACCCATCAATTTAAATGTTAATATTTTATGGTGAGGCGATATTTTCGTTACAAATAGATTTTCGAAGGCCTTACTCGTACTATAATTAAATAAACTTGACCTATATTCTGTTAATATCAAATGCCGGAAACAAAACAATGTTATATAGAAAAAGTAAATCAAAGTGGTATACAATTACTACAAATTAATAGATATTGTGTGATATTTTTATATTTCATTAAGTTTAGATAGAATCAATAGATTTAGTCAATTTAGCTTAATCAAACCGAAAAATATAATCTGCGTAGCGAAAATTAAAATTTCTCACAATTGCAAGTTAAAAACAACGTTTTTCTCAATTAAGTTAATACTTCCCAGTCCTAATTGATATCAATTTTTATCCCACTCATAAATCTCTCAAGTAATATTTTCATATTTTCCTCCTCACTTGAAAATGTACCCACAATATTTTCCATTCCATTACCTCGTTTGTTTCACCACCCGAAAATAAACGTAAAAAAAAAGAGACGCGTCTAACCTTAAAACCAGCAACAGTAAATAAAACCGTCATGAAAAAGGCGGAGGCAGCAGCAAGCAGGCTTTTCGTCGTGGGGGCGGCAAACCTCCGGAAAGGCAGCAAACGAAAAAGACATTAATAGGTCATTGGAGATGGGCGAAAGTGGAGGAGGCTAGGAGGGCGTATAACGCGAGGAAGTATATCGCATACATAATTCGGAAGTGGCGGCGGTTTGGGGAATTTAACGGCGTGCTTTCGCTGCCTCCACCTCCCGGAAAGGACACATGCGACGCATGTGTGCGGCGGGCGAGTTTACGCATCTTATCAACAAGTGTTTACGCGACGCGATAATGATTTATGCTCCGCAGGGGGTGGCAATGGAGACGGCGGCGTCAGAGGCAGGGAAATTTTATTGACTTAGGACGCTTTTACGAGTTCAGCGCTAATAATTTACTGTCCCACATCGATACATGCGGTTTATGTTCGTGTTTATTCTGGTGTTGGTGGAAGCCGATTTAACTTTTTGGATTAGGTAAAGAGAGATTATTTATATGCATTAATTCCTAGAGAATTAAAAGATGTATGCATTTTGGCCTTTTTTGTTGCCTATCGAAGATATCTTTGGCGCCATCTATTAAATAGTTACTCTTTAGACATCTTTGCATCCGCAGAATTTCCTAGATCTATTTACACCACTCCTGTTATTAATAAAACCAAAAACACTTTATGTGATTTTTTTTGCAGATTTTAGAAGGGTTATAATTTTTGTCCGGCGCAAATCTGGGTGCAATAAAATTACGAAATGAATGTTTGCTTCTTACTGGGAGGGAAAATGTGCGGGACACTTTTAGGGAAATTTTCAGTGTTGTCGGGCGGTGCCGGCAATTTGCCCGTCGGTGGTGGAACTTTTTCGTGCACTAGGCGGTGTGAGGAGGGTAGGGTAGCTGGAAGTGTATAAAAAATCGTGTTTTCATGCAAATAAAGCGGCGAGCGTCGCGTTAGCCGCCGCCGGCGCGGCGTACAGTGTCTTTTTATTTTATTTGTGCTTTTAGCTGAAGTTGCCATGAGTTGGAGGAAACCTGACCGCCTAGGTTTTCCCTATTTTTTAACAGAACGCATAAGTTTTATCCAAAGGGTTTCAGCTATCGAAGGAGATACTACGATTAGTGTCATTTGAATTTGTTATAAACTGTTTCGAACTTAAAACTCGAAGGAATAAAATTACAGAAATGCAAAATTTTTGAAAACATATGGCTTAAATGCCTTTAGGGTACATTTAATGACACTGTTTTCAGGATTTGCGAAAGTAGACCAGATAGGGATTATTTTAATATTATGCTTGCTAATTCTCAAAGTATAGATAATTCAAGGATGGATACGAAACTATCGAATGAAAATATCGAAAGCATCTGTGGCGTCATCTTTTTTTTAAAGTGCATTAAAAACTACCATATACCAAAAGTCACAGGACCAACCATTTTCCCAATGTTGGCAGGTGTCCTTATTTTACAAGGGAATAAGTTGCGCCGTGTGCCCCTCGATTTCCGTCAGGGGGTGCAAAAAGCCAAAATGTACCTTTATCAGGACAAACATACAACAATCTGGTATACACAAATATGTAATTCTGTTTCCGCATTAGACAGGTTCCGTTGTCAGGTCAATTCACATTACATAAGTCACATTTTCCCTTTCAGATAAGATTCGAGATACTTAAGGTTTAACATACGACAGGTTTCACTGTATTTACATTTTCTATACATATATATTAACATTACTTAAATTATGATGATTGTTAACATCGGTTTATTAACAGTAAATATCGAATCAACACAAATATACCCTTAAAAATAAACTAAAACCAGTAATCATTACATTTCAAATTAGCACAATTTACTAAATGTACTGTAAATTGTGCATTGTTTATTTAATTACCCATTAAATAATGATAAACAAACATTAATTAAACATTCACGTTGGTAATAGGACATAGCTGTCCAGCTAAATGGCGCAGTGGTATGGTCGATGACCACTGTTCATGAGGTCCCGGATTCAATTCTCTGTGGGGATGCATAGTAAAGTGAATTCTTCTTATCAATAGTGTTAGCCTCTAATATGACTAATCACATTGAAAAAGAATTGAATAGAGCTAATGACCATAGCAGTCGATGCTCGGTAAAATAAAAAAAGGACATAGCTAAAGATAAACAAAAACAGGAAATCTAATGTGAAACAAAATGTTATGAACATTCGTAAGTAGAACGAAATCACCACACAGTTGTAATAGAATATGTAATCGAGTAGAAATTGTATTCTCCAATTTTAATCAGACATTATCAATTAAGATAAATATAGTTTTGTGTGATATACTCAATAGAAACGATGAATTGCTACATTATATTCACTACAGTATTTCCAAAGTGAATCAACAGCCAGTGAGCAGTAGGTTATCAAGCTGCAACAAGTTCGTGCAAGTCTTGCTCCTAGTTACTCAACTGCATCTATAATTATGTTCTGTTGATGTATAATGAGAGAGTAAATGGAATTATTCACCATCGTATAGGTTTTCAAGATTTTTCGATATCTTGATGTCATAGAAATTTTGTGTTAAAATATTTTAAAAGGGGAACAATGGAAATTATGTGGTCCGCGATCATGTTAACGCGTATTCTTGCGAATATTGCCAAATAACGGGAGGTAATAATATATGTGGAAATGATGAGAACTCTTAATTCATACAGTAACGGGGAGCAAAGGGCATTTTTTGAAGTCAGGAAGCAGAAAGTCAAAAATCATAGTTCTATTCGATTTTTCTCAATGTATTTAGGCATATTAGAGGCTAATACTATTGATAAGAAGAGTGCTTGCTCTATATCCACAGAGAATCCAACTCGTGCCCTTGGGGACATTTGTGCTATAATTAATGTTATCTTTAAGGTAATTAAGTATTGTAATTGTAGTAATAGAATGTATAGAAACTTGAAAATAACAAACAAAAAGAATCACGCTTCTCGAGCTTATTGTTAGTTGTCCCTCTTATATTATTTAAGGGTCTATACTCCGGTACATTCAGTTGCCTACATTTCCTAGATTTGGCAGCCTTGTTCTCTGAAATTTCAATTAGTTTCGGTGCTATCATTAATTCCAAATGCAAACATATGAAATGTTTAAATGTAAATTATTGAATAACAGAACTATCAATATATGGTTTATTAATACGAGTTAGTAAATATATTTAAGTTGTCTACTCAAATTCTCATATATTTAAGTTGTTGTTGTTGAGTTGCATGAAAATGACATGAATTCACTGTCCAGACTAGTCGACACAAATTCAAGTGTATGAGAATAACTAAACAAAGGAAGAGTTGGTTACTTATAATTCGCGATTCAAGATTAAAATTTTAGTTTCTACTTATTTTATTTGCTTTATATTCTAAGTGCTCTCTGATAAACAAACCAAAACCAACGAGATGCTTCCTTGTAACCATGTTTGTGTAAATATTAAATAATTAAAGTCTATAATTGAAAAGTTACAAGCCTGGACCATCAGGCTTCAAAGCAATAGTTTGGCATTTCGCGCGGTGGTGGCGGTTTGGAGATGAGCAGCAGCTAAAGAGGAGGCGAATTAAATCAGATCGCTTGCCGCAAAACCCTAACCCTCTCGCCTCGCTAACCTCGAATACGCCAAAGTACGCGAGGCAAAACGTTAAAAGCGCAACCAAAATCTCGTCCTTTGACAAATATCGTCAAATTCATCCTTGTTTATTTAATTTAACACTGTGTAATTATAAACAAACATTAATTAAGCAAATAAGAACGTACCTTAAATTGTCAAAAATCCAACTCTCATGGTGGATAATCCAAATCTTTATAGTTAAAAGTTCACAAGTCTACAGAAACACGTAAATTTCACTGTTTAAAAAACAAATTCTTCACTATAGACAGGTAGATAGATAAACTTATCAAACTTGTTTTTTTAGAATGTTTTATGAGTTAATTTTGTGCACTTCACGTTGTTGTTGTTTTTATTTTGCAATCAATTAATTTGGTGTAAACAAACACGGATGCAATAGTTTGCCGGTTGGAGGACGTGGTAGGTTTCGCGAGAACCTCGTGGTTTCGGCAAGAGAACGGCCGGCAGCGAGGCAGGAACGACGACGGCCTGCACGAAACTGGTTCGCCGGCGAGGCGTGTGCGCGGCGGCAGGCTGCAGGCCTCGCCTCTCTCCTGCTACACGGTCGCTTACAACGACACAGAGAAAAGCGCGACGGCGCGCACCGCCGGATCATAATGTTTTCGCTGTGCGCTTGCTCTTCCTGCCTGCATACACACACACGCAGACACGACCAAGCACTGGTGGCCTGCTGTGCGTATGTGTGTATATAGGTATGCTTTTTACCTGCGGTGTGTTGGAGCGTGGTGTATGCGAAGTCGAAGTATGAAGTATGAGCACGACGCGCAGGTACGGAAGCAATGCAGGAGAAAATGCGGATTCGGAATGAAGTACGTGTGTGACAGGCGTTGCCGAAGTAAAATTAAGCTTAAATATTAAGAGGCAAGGTTGTGTAGACAAAGGTAATGAAGATAGACACTTTTAATATTAAATTTATACTTTTTTTAAATTTATCATATATCATACATGAAATTTATTTAAGTTCATTTATTCTCTTATCATTGCCATTGCATGCGGTGAAAGTAAATATAGTCATAAATAGTTTTAACAACTTTATCTTAAATTAATTATAATTTGCTTTAGATCAATCAGAACCATTAGCATATACACGTAATTCTTGTTAGAAACTGTGGAAATTATGTGGTTTAATAAAAAGATATGTTAACGCATATCATTTCGAATATTGTCAAATATCAGGTAATAAACATAGGAAGTAATGATGAGAACATAATATTGTAAAAACTGCCATATACGCCTATATACACGGAACCATTTTTCTGTAAAATTATCGAAATGTATACATACTTTGCGAGATATTTATATTCAAATTTTAAATTTGCAAAGTTTGTGTAATGCCCATAATTTTTAAATTATACCAATCAACATCAATAGCAGTAATAGCGATAGACTTTCGTTGGCACTTTTTTCCGTTAACAAGTAGACTGGTCACAATTCTATGCATTATTAAAAATATCATAAAAAATTACATTTCAGTGTCGGCAATTATTAATACATTAAATACAATTTTTTAAGGATTCTTTTAATTACAATATTTATACACAATTACATTACTTATATAACTTTTCTTATATATTATGATTTTGGACTTATATACGTGATTGGAT
>WSZQ02090722.1:0-13678 GCA_019419845.2 Weissflogia rhopalogaster | reverse complement strand
GCACACGAATGGTAGTTCATCTCCCCATCCCCATGTTAGAATTGTATTTGGTAGGGATAAATTGTAAACTTGTTTTGATTTTTGGAAAAATAGATTCAGTCTTGGTCATAACCTGGTAGACTTTGGTTGGGTTAGAGTTTCGACACTCGTATTAACTCAATTGTTAAGATACCCCAGCCAAGTGATTGCGAAACTTAGAAATAATCCATACATTGCATCTGGACTCCGATCCACAACAGATGACAGGGAATTTCCATCTGATGTTTAGAAGGCAGCTAACGCAGACTAAAAGGAATTGCTATCGAAGACATCGGTATTCTTGCAGGCGGTGATATCTGAGAGTGACCAGTAGCTCCTGATAGTGTGAACATTACTCCGCCAGTGAATATATCATCTGCCGTCTGATTCCCCTAACACACTTTAAAAATATATCGAATAAACGCATTTCTTTAGCTTATTTCTGGGGTAGCAAACAAGTAATTTCCAGAGCGGTTTTCAAAAAGTACATTTATTACATACAATAGTTGTTACTCATAATTACACATTTTTCCAGAGTTGTTCTAAGACATAGTTGTTTGGACCAAATTAAAATTTAGAATTGTTTATGATAACATTTAACAATGACAAAACAACAATCATCAAATTCTATTGGTACATTTTTTTTCGGTACGTTTACTTCTCTTTCATCTTCATTGTTATTTAAAAACCAGAAAATCACAAAATTACGCATTGACGTCGTTCTCGTGGAGTGTTTTCTTCATCTTCAACACCTCTGTAGTACCAGCCTCCGATGAGTATCGCCGTGATCATTATAAATAACCATAGAACATCGTTATTCTCCGAAAAGTAAGTTACAAATGCCTCAAAGAAAGGCGCATACTTGTCGATCGAAGAAATTTTGTTGGAATTTTACGCAGAAAAATTAAATTTCTTAATTTTTCACATTTTGATGATATAAATGACATTAGTAGAATGTTTAAAATTTAATTTATTCAATTGTTTTAAGGAAATGTCATAATTTCGATTGTTTTTTACATAACTGTTTCGATTCTTTGTTAAATTTTTATGAACCAAGTTTTTTATATAAAAATTGTATATTTAAATATTAATAAAAATTAAAGTACTATAAAACGTGACATATGCGAAACCTCTAATATACGGAATCCTGTTTACAACGGATAATTTCCAGGATTTTGCTTTTTGTGACTGTATTGCAAATCTTGTGTAAAAATTGACCCGTATTATACTGAAGCTGTGTGTAACGCGCGAACGGAATGAAACGGCAATGAAGAAGAATCATAGAATATGTCAGAGACCAATTGGTCTAATGCAGTGTTTCCCAACGCGGGGCAATTTGATAATTATGGGCGGCAATTAAAAAAATGGATTCGACACGACTTTAACCCTTTCGTTTTGGGTTATTTAAATGCAATGCTAAATATCGTCAATGCTAAATGACGAATGATGCAGCCAATATTAGTTGATTTGTCTGATATATAAAATATGGAGTATCAAGAAAAACTCGCAGAGCTGCAAAATGATGAATCCGTAAAAACCTTAAGCTTTTAGTTTTGTGAAGAAACTGAAACTAAATACCCAAATGCAACCAAATGTGTAAGAAAACATTTATGAAATTAAAAATTAAATGAATATGGAAAAATCTGTATTAAAATTATTTTGAATTTTAGATCTTCATTATATGTTTTGAAATTCTACTTACAATATTTTGATGACAATTTCATAGTGATTTCTTTATAAAAATTATCATTTATATTTCTTAAGGGAACAAAACAATTTTTAAATCATACAAATTATGTAAGGGGACATTAAAAATTTAGAAATGTTAAATGAATGTGTTAAATGTTCTATTGTAGACATGTAAATTTACATGTAAATTTACAATATGCTCTCAGACACGTTTCAATAAACAAAGTTGCGAAACATTCTTACTAGTGTCCATTACAATTAATATTGTTTTAAGTAAATAATAGAAACATCTAATTTTCGATGGAATTATATTTGATAATAATTCTTAACCTTAATTCATATTGATCTGATCTTTTTAAAATTAAATCTAGAAAAACTTATTTCGTTTTTTGTTCTTTCTTAAAGTGCTACTTAATTTGTAATTAAGCTAATATTCACTAATAATTTCGGATAATAACTATCCAATGATATCAAATGATAAATTTTGAAACTAATACTATATCCATCCTGTACGCACTTTACCAGATAGTTTCGACAATCCTGATGGGACTGATTTCTCTCCTGTCTGAGAAGAACTAGACTGTTTTGATTGTTCTGATATTTCCACAGTTGGAATTCCAGATCCACTTTCTTTCTTTGCTTCAGGGCCATCTGCAGGTTTAGTCTTTTCTTTCTTTTCTTCTAGTTTTTCATCTAGAAATAAAATATTTATTGTAATTAATGATTGCAATAGATTCTATTTTTTGGTAATTTCTTAGACATTTCGACCAAAACATTGTAATACCTTTCTTTTTCGGATCTCGCTGTTTTTCCTCAGTGTTATCAGTATCTTTCGCTTGGCTTTCATTGGTTCTAGGTTTCTTATCAGGACTCTTAGTCTCAGTACTCTTAGTATCAGCTTCCTTCTTTGAATCTTTAGTATTAGGTCCGGTATTCTTAGGTTTGTCGTCTTTTTTCTCGATATTTTTCTTTGTATCTTCTTCATTTTGTGGTATGTCTTTAGTAGTATCTTTTGATTCAGTCGGTTCCTCTTCAATTTTTACTGTTTTCTTTTCGGTAGATGTACTTGAAGGTAGAGTAGGAGATGGACTTGGTGTCATCGTGGCTTTCATTAATTCTTTAGCATCTTTGATAGGTGCATCCATTATAATCTCCTTTTCTTCTTTTGGTTGTTCTCTTTTGACGGAAGATGCAGCTTTCAGGAGTAGGTTAGATGATGTGGTTGCTGTCTATAATATTAATCATCAGATTATTATAAGTCTAATGGTGATGTCGATCGACATATTATAAAAATGTTTGGAACAAATCTGACATATTTTTAGTCGTACAATTTGAATCTGCATTAAAAAATATGGGTTGGGGGGGCTGAGTATACCACGATCAAATGTATCTCATAGAATGGTTACTTTTTGATTACCTACAATTCTTTCGTAGAGGGCATATTTCTCGAGATATTTGAAGTTTTCACGTTAAAAAACTCACCCGGTATAGAAATTGTAATAGAACACTTCGTGTTCGTCATATTGTAGCGATTCCTCACACCGCTTCCCGAACACAGAACTCTCAATCGCCACATAAAAACCAACCAAAAGCCATCGATAGAAAACCCAAGCATTCAGACAATAAGCAAACACGTGATCATCTCGTGATCACAGGAATAGAACAAAGCGAACAAAAGAATGAAAATCATCCTGAACGATTCATTCAGTCTGAAACATTCAGTCTCGAATCATTCACTACAACATGACTTTAGTTACCACTCTGCGACCATGATTTTCACCAGTTCTTTTCGACGACAGCGACGACAGTTTCCAATACCGAGCCACTTCGAGGCATCACCCACGCCACCTCCGGCTTCATTCACTGGCAATGACGGCAAGAATGATAAGATCTCTCGGACGACCACCTACAAGTTGGTCTGACAGCTAGACTTGGCCTGATAGATAGCTTTTCTCTAACATTTTTGTCTGTGAAAGTTGCCACACTGATTAAATCCTACGAGACCACGCCTCATCCTCTCAAATTCCCCAGCTCCGACCATAAAACAACACAGTCTAAATCAATTCCTGGCATCATTAACGCTTACACTTTTTTGTCACACTCGATATACATTCATCATGTATGCGAATAAACGTCAACGAAAAAAAAAGAACCCACAGAAATGCAAACAATTTCATGCATGAGGCAAACAATCGTTGATTGACGCGCCAAACTAGCACAAACCAAGTGTTGCCCAAAAATAGACGAAACACTTTCAAACAAGAACCAAAATCTAATTATTCTCTTAAAACACCCAAAAACCGCAAAACTATCTTCTTAAAATTACTTCATCCATAATTAAACGAATTAATTAATGATATAAGAGTAATCCACAAAAAAAGAACGGATTATGATTGAAATAATTGACGAATGCTCTCAATTTGCGATTGTTTGCGATTGTCACAAGAGTATAAGAGTATACATGCATATGTATATGTGTATGTGTGTGAGTATGTTTGCGTTCGGCTTGATCATCGCGCGAACGGTTTGCACAGGACGATCGCGCCCCGTCGTCGTCCTTGCATTTCGCAATGTGTCATCCATGCCCGCCATCAGCACTTACGGTAATTTTAGATTCAGTATCGACGCGACGCGACGTGGATCCACCATCGTTTCCAGTCGGACTTTCCGTAGCGTCACCTTTTTAGAAAGAAACCAAAAAATTAATACAGATACTTACAAGAAGATCGCAAACATTCTTTCATCTAAAATACCTAAAAATGCTAAATTAAGTGCCAAAGATTTGAGTTTAAAGAATTTGAAGGGTGAGTAGTTTTCTTTCTTTTTTCTTACCTCGAAACTTTACGGACGGTTTCGGCGCTGGTCCTTTCAAGCTTCTACGGCCGGCTTTCGCCTCATTTTCAACTTCACTTTTTTCCATCTCATTCTCAACGGTGTAGTCGGATTGAATCTTCTT
The DNA here is from genome assembly GCA_019419845.2 of Weissflogia rhopalogaster. NCBI lineage: Eukaryota > Metazoa > Arthropoda > Insecta > Coleoptera > Staphylinidae > Weissflogia > Weissflogia rhopalogaster. Next base: position 9,015 of record WSZQ02090722.1, on the reverse strand, counting down.
CGTCATGAACTTGGCATAGGCTACACGTGCCGTTTTTGGCACCTCCACCAATTTCGGATTGTACTCTATTGGCATTTAAAGTTATTTATTAGTTAGACGTCTTTTTGAGGTTATGAATCATTAAGGTGCAGTTGGATACAATTAACCTCAATATATTATTAATTGGGTCATATATTATTAATTGTTGAATTTAATGAAAAACGGTTCTATCAAAATAGAACCGTTGAAAGAGAAATTTTGCTGTAGATTAGGTTATATTATGTTGTATTAAGTTGTTTTGCGGAACAAATGAATTGAAATTAAGTTAGTTTCGGTTATAGTAAATTAGATAACTTTCAAATTTAGTTAAGTTTTGCATTTAAGGTTTAAGGTTCATTTCGGATTTCGGATAGGTTCGGTTAAGTCAGATTTAAATGCGATTAGTATACACGTAGATTAGATTATTTTATGTTAATTAATTATGTTAATTATATTTCAATAATTATACCGGGTGGTTATGTTTTGATTACTTACAATTTTTTCGTAGAGGGCTTATTTCTCGAGATATTTGAAGTTTTCACGTTAAAAAAAACTCACCCGGTATAAGTTTAAAAAGAATGGGAAGAAAGAATAAGCATGAATTCAAAATATATGTAAAATCTACTTTGTAAAATGTAATACATACCCAAAAGCTTGTCCTGATCCATCTCAACAGGTGTCCGTATATTACTCAGAATATGCCTTCTTAGACTCTGTCTATTCGCCCTTGAATTTTCAGCCTCCTGCGTTGAACCAATCGGATCTCGATGTGTCGTATTCTTTCTCACTAAAGCATTCCAATCCTTCTTCTTCGATGCCCTGCTGCTAGTCCTCTTGCCAATAACACGCGCTAACGTACCAAAAATGTCCTTTGGTTCCTTCAAGTTAGTTACAGCTTCTGTAACTGCTGCTTCCACAATCCCAATGTGGAAATCTTTGAGCAAACGGCGTTCCATCACTTTTCCTTTCTTTCCAGATACTGGAATTTGAAATCAGAAATCATTTGCGTCTTTTTTACATTGAAGAATGTTTTTTCTAAAGTTACATGCGTATGGATCCGACGACACTTGTGGGGTTTTCATGCCATTGTTGCGCAAGATGTCAATGAGTTCGTACCGCAGGGTGGAGATATCTTGACGTATCTCCATTACGTCGTCCTCGGTGATTCCAAAGTCGTCGCGTTTGCGTTGCTCGGCTGTAACATACCGTCGCACGAGGAGGCGCATCACGCGGAGATGTCGATTCATTGCTATTTCTCTTGATTTCCTCTAAAGGAAAAATAATTTGGTTGCATTTCTAATAATAGTTCAAATGAGATAATATAGAATGGAAATTCTATTGCAAAGTAGTTCAATCTTTTCAAAGTAGGACATGGATAGCTTTAACAAGGGGTGTTTACGCATTGTCCGCCTTCGATTTGAATGACAATTTTTGCACGTATCGTTTATGTATAAAAATAATTTCTGTTAATAGGATTTTTCACACTTTTTTCCTTGTCAGCATTAGAGCATTGTCCAACCGCTCTCGTTCTTCAAATGAAATGAAATCGCGATTTTTGTCTTTGGAAAATTTTAAGAATTAGCATGATTCGTTCCCGGCACAATTCGTTACGCGCCGAGTATGAGTGAGGCCTTACCTTTACTGAATGTGAGCGATGTGGCTTTTTTAGCAATCCCATTGGTCGTAACATATGTTTAGCTGTTGGGAAGATATTGAATGGAGGTGGTACTGTATCACCATCGTCGAAGTATGAAATCCAGAGTTTGCTCCTTGCAAATTTCCATTCTGTGTCTGATCTTTCCTGAAATTCAATTTATAACTGTATAGTTCTAGGAAACAACTTAATCTAATTGTATTTGGTTGTCTCTTAACTCCGGTTAGATTTCAGTAAACTAATAAAACATTACAACAACTAACAACTTATTCCTGAAAGGTAGACTCTTTTAATTAATGTTTCACAATTTGGTTTTATTTTCGTAACTGTAACAGGATAGTACCTAATGATTTCTCGCGGCAAAATGTACATTGTACGAAAATAAAACCAAATTGTGAATCTTTAATTAAAAGTGTATACCTTTTGTGCTAATTACCAATATGTTTTACCAACAACCGACAGTGGATTCCGTTAATTAACTTCTTCCTGCTTAAACCACAAGTAACCTATTCAATCTCTTTCAACGTAATTAGTCTTATCAGAAAGTAATTACTATTGAATAGAAAAAAATCATTTAGATCTTCAACCGCCGACATTCGATCCCAGTATTTTGTGGTCAGCAGTCATTCGAAATATCTTTGAACCAGTAGGCTGGGCGATTGTGGTTTAATCATTTTATTATTACACTTCTGACAATGTAAAGAATTTAAGATTATATAAGGATATTCCACGATTTAAATTACATCTGATCAATTTAGATGTGGATAAAGTGGAATTAGGTTAGGTCAGTTTATATTAAATACGATTAGAAGACATTACTTAAAGCCAAATCACAAAAACTTACAGAGATAATCTGATAAGAATTAGACATCATAGCAATAAGCATGTTCAGTAAGACAATCACGTTAATCACTGAATAGCTACCAAACATCAAAAGTGCCCAAAAACGTGTAAATCCTTTGATGCCACTCAGTTCAAAGGAGACCAAATCGACCAATCCAAAAGATGCCCAGAACAAACTCTGAGAGGTTTCAAACAAACTACGAACATAGTTCCAAAGGTGATTAGTAAATTATATTTGTGATTATATTAGTAGATTAGAATATATTAGTAAGATTATGAATACATACTTGGCATAACGTCTCCAAATCGTGCAAGCCTTATCATTGTTGTCAAAATCAGGCATACCAGAAGGCAGGTGATAGCATTTGTGTTTCTCCAACTCAGCATAGTACCATAACAGTTGGTTTAGACCACATCCGAATGCAAAAAGAACGAGTGTATAGATGAAAAAGAATTTCACAATGTCGATTATCATCCGACCGAGGGAGATTTGCAGTGGTCCCATGTGTGGATTAATACTGAATATGTGGACTAATTTCAAGAAACTGTAAATAGAATTAATTTCTATATAAATATATTGACTTAGAATTAGGGGTCTAGTAACTAGGGTTGTTAAATAGGGATAGTAATTAGGATTAGTAATTAGTAGTGGCGAATTAAGGTCCTCTGGAGACCATCACACGGACCATCATGTTATAGTATATAACGATACGAGCGTGGAAACGGCAATTTTAAGCACGCTGTTGTTAGAGACATAAGCTTAGGAATATGCCACAGGGGAGTCTATCCAAGACCATCCTAAGAATGGGACTAGTGGTTAACTAATGGTAAATCTGCTTCAGCTGATTAGGACTAGGATATCTAAATGTAGATTAGGTGTGCATTGAGAATACTAGGAATATTTTACTACTAGTACTAGGAATATCAGATAATTATATCAGGATTCGTTATTAATTGGCAAATAAAACGATGATTAATGAGTAATGGCGTGTTAATGACAAATAATTAACCTGAAAATCATTCCGGCTGCAAAAGCACCCTCCGATAATAACATCGGATCAAACATATGCCACTGTTCTCTCGGATACCATGGGTCACGACCTTGACTTGCTTCCCGCTAAACACACATAATCAACGCATTAGCTTAATTAGTAATGTACGTAGTTCATTATACCAAAAAGTCGTAAAATACGAACCCAAACTATGTAAAACGCCGAACATCTCATCGCTAGCCAGAGGACGTAGAACATATTAGTGATGAAGTCAACCACATTCCATAAATCTGATATGTATTCTATGAGTCCGTCGTTCCAAAGGGATCTTATTTCACCCCAGATTAAACCTGTTTTGAAGAAAACGTAATTAATTGAATCGTTTTTTTGTAAAACATTTTTTAATTAATCGTTTAAAACTCAATTACTAAACACAGTTGTATTTGATGTTTTATGGGTTATGATGTTTTATGGCAATGAATGAATGACCTGTGGTCTGATGTGAGGATTTTGGAAGTGTACTACATTCACCAAAGTCTTGGGCGTCGTTCTCTCCGGGCGTCTACAATTTTATATACTTTTAAGGCGTACCCTTTGTTCCTCATTGTATTAGTGAGGGGCCGTCGCCCCTCAGTCGCCGACGGCACAAGTAACTACACGTTAACTGTCTCGACACCCTCAGTAACGACTATTTCCAGTGCGAAGCGATTCTAACCGTCGCTTTTTACTGTAATATACAAATCAGTATTGCCTGGGGGGCAATCAGTATTTGGTTGCGTGATATGTTTTCGCTTCAAATTGATAGAAATAAGACAGGGGAGACTGATCAGGCATGTTTGGACTTCGTATTTCATGAAAGAGACAAGTAGCTGCATGATAGAAATAAGGAAAGTTTTCGAGGTATTCTAACAGGCAACAGAACAGAGAAATTCTCATATTTGAGTCTGATATTTGTCAGACCAGTACATCTGGATGATCCATGGGCCAGGTACGTGTCAACTTAGCTTCTCATGATAGCGGATAGAACCTCCAGATAAAAGAAAGTTATAATAGAACGTCAGGGTGTAACATAATATAATTTAGTGTTTGTTATGGTGGGAACATATTTCCTCTGTTATTGTAGATGGAGGGGGATACTGTGAAAGAATATTTCGCGACAACATAGAATTCTGGGCGTTCAAGGACTGAATGTGTATCCAATACGTTCACGACACTATAAAAACGGGCTGCCAAGACAGTAGAGGTCAACATTTCTTTGGCTTGTGCAAGTACATTCACCGTAGTACCGAAAAAGCCTACATTGGTTTGCGACAGTTCTGGTTGTAAGTCAGTAAAAGTTGTATTACTAAAAATTAAAGTGCTTCTCGGCGAAGCCATTAGTATCCGACGATAAACAGTACAGTATGAGGCAGTAATAAGTGGCATAAAAGCAAAATTGGAACAATTGAAAGTGGAAACAAGTGATGCTGATTCCGACAAGTTGCAAGGAGTGTTCAAATATTTCTGAATAAAGGTAAAGAAATCAATAAAACTTCATACTTATCATATAAAGAATAACTCCACATTCAGCCAATCCAGGACCAGCACCACGTTCCTTTCGTTTCCAATCAGCCACAACTTCCTGCATCCATTCGTTGCCAAACCATTCCAGAGCAATAATTTCCACACGTTGAGAGGCAGCACCCAAGAGCACTTTACAATAGGTTTCATTAGAAAATTCAAATCATTTAAATCTGAAGCCTAAAGATAAAGACTATAACTTACTAAGAAATAGAGCATAAGAACTAGAATGACAAATAAACTTCACAAATGGTTTCTTCATAAACTTTCCCATTTCGGAGTCAGGTGCCAGCATATAGATTGTACAATAAACCGGAAACATTGCTCCCAACTTTGCAACTTGAACTACTTGTCCTATGGCAGATTTTCGACGAAAACCAGGTAGTCCTTCGTACCAGATGGCGGCAAGAAGTTGTTGAACACTTGGATGGGCCACAAACTAAATTTTATAAAAAACGAAATTTTATAAAAAGCGGAGTAAAGAATGAGAATATTTACATTTTTCTGTTTATATTTCAAAGCCAACTTAAGCCTCTCCAAAGTTTGATGCTCTCCTGGATCCCAGGTTTCCGTTTCCTCCGGATCATAATTCAGCATAATTTCCAGCTCATAAGAAGTCCGGGCGTGATCTAATAAGGAAGTTGCAAAAGTTTGGACTAAATTACGCATTTCGTTGTATTCGGCTCGGAATTCTTGCTCCATTCGGCTAAGTCGTCGCAATTCCCAGGATAACTCAAAGGCAGTCAGCAGAGGATCTTTCGAAGAGAGTGCTATTAAAGATGAAGCTGTGAGGGCTCGGTAAGCATTGATGCGAGCCTGAGAGTGTCGTAGGGAATCAGCTGAAGAAGATTCCACGCATTCATCACAACCACAACTGAAAGTCATCATCATGACAATCTGATCGTATTTTCAAAGTGTAAATCATTTTTATTTAATTGTAAAACAGTAAAATTTGGTATTGCAACTCTGAGATGGGCTTTATTCATCTAGTCTTACATGGAAGGGGCCATTAAGAAGCAGAAAGTAGGTGTGGCTTCGAGGATTTACCTTCGAGGCCACACCTTTGTGTGTGAAATATAACAACACTGTGTGATGCCCGCCCCGAGGACTCGAACCTCGTCCGCTGGCGTGATGCGCCAAGGTACCACCCACTAAGCTACCCGGGCGGGCGTTTAGGTATATTTTTGCTAATCACTGACTTTAGTTGTGAATGTGAATTGTGAATTTTGTACACATAGGTGTGTCTTCGAAGTAATACCTTCGAGGCCACGCCTACTTATTGTAAATGTACTCACAATCAGTTTAACGAGCAGGGGAATAAGTACCTTCGAATGATAACACGTTTATCAATCGTATAAATATTTTTAGATGGGATTTTGATTAACTGTGAATATCTTACCGAACATCATGTGGCATTGGTAAGGTCGCTCCGCGATCTAATAAAATTTTAATAATTTCATAGTTATTTTTATGCGCTGCTAAGATTAGCGGTGTTATGTCACTGGTAAAAGTCGACGATGATCGATCTACAGCCTCCCAGCTCTGAAAACACAGTTTTACGCGTAAAATTACTAAAATTATATTTGTTTGTGTATCTCACATAAGGTTCCCCAGGAATGTGAAATTGTTCTTCATATTGGAGAAGAAGCTCAACGGCTTCGACATATTCTTCTTTTATTGCATGCAATAGACCATCCTAAAACAAACAGTGCTGTACAATTCTGGTTGGAATGTTAATTTTCATTAGATTAAATCATCGGAAGCGGCGGCTTGCCTCGTTGTGGAGCTCAGTGCTCGTTACAGTGCAGTTACGCAACGTCAGACGTACCTACGCGTTGGATGGGTGACCACTTGGTCTCCCCACTCAACAAGTGGACTCCTGGCGAATCCTGGTTTCGCGATAAAAACGCGAAGGTTGGGCGATTGGCTTGCAACGGTCCCCGGAAAAAGTACCATCAGATAGCGGATTAGGCTGGGTGAAAGTTGCTATTCCCTTTATGTGGTAGAAAAAGGTTGTTGAATAAAAATATCGTCGAAATTGGGCTTTTAGGCGAACATTTTGTTAAGAAATGTTTACATTCTCGAACGCACTACTACCATCATATTGTCATTCCGTATAACTGCATGCTATTTTATTTATTATTGTTGTGTGGGGTGTGTTTATGAATGAATGTGTTTTGGGGCGTGTTGTGCTAGAATAAAGGCTGTGTTAAAGATCGGAGTCCGGATGCAATGTATGGATTATTTCTAAGTATCGCAACTTAGAAAAGCAACCACTTGACTGGGGTACCTTAACGAGGGAGTTAATACGAGTGGCGAAACTCTAACCCAATCAATGTCTACCAAGTTATGCTCAAGACTTGCTTCCACCAAGTTATGATTAAGACTGAATATCAACATGTTTTACCAACAACCTACAGTCCTCTCCATTAATTATCTTTAGCTCAGCTGTAACAACTCTAAACAGACGAATATGATAAACATTCAACCAAAATTCACTCGATAATTAAAATTTCAAACCATTCGTATCAGGAATATTACAAGAATATGAAAAATAATCACGCACATAATAGCTGCTTATATATACTATTTCTCGGTAGGTGTGGCCTCGAAGAAATAACTGACTGTATCTCCATTGAAAAGCTTGCAGAAGGTAACGGATTCTACGAGTGAACCTATTTAATAAAGGTAACTAAAAATCTACTAGGAAATCACGTGGTTTTCCCAAGTAATTCCTAAAAATACGTGTCCAGGAACGACAATAAATATTTCAAAATACTCCAGAATGTAAACCATTTTAATGTAAATAACTTCACTCACGGAAGTTTACATTACATGGAAATTCCATAAATAATGTCGTAAAACATAAATCAATTTGTCATCCTTATTCTTTCCTTCTTCCGTCTTTCCATTATATATTCTTAGTGTTAGAGAAAGAGAGAAAGTCCTCGTTCTTTCTCTCTTCCTAGGTATACATATAAAGGTTAGAGAAAGACGAAATTAACATAAAACCGAATAAAACACAACGAAAATTGTGTATTAAACAGAGCGAAAATCAGATGGTGTTGTTGATTGCTATGATTTTATGATTTCCAATTTTGATTTGCGAAGTAGTGGCAGCGTCAAAGGAAACAGCAGTGTAATAAGAAAACAAATCGTTTGCGGTTGAGAAATGCTCGATGGAGGCTATTTTTAATATTTGTATACAAAATCGACATGAAGGGAAAAATGACACGTAGTGTGACCAAGGCAGAGTGAAAGGAACGTTCCTGCGATTTCCTGCGTCTGCAAATGCAACGTGCCAATAAATCTCGTGTTAATTACTATTATTTTTTAATTACTGAAAATAACCTAATGGGATTTCAATTGAAATTTTTAAACTTTTGAAGTTTAGCTTTCATGCTTATCAGGATTTCTGTTTAAACTTTTAAGTGTCGTTTATATTTATCATAGAACCCTGGTCCTCATGGAGAGTGGTCATCGACCGTAACACTGCGCCACTTGACTGGACTTGTAGTTATTAATAATCTTTTCAGCTTATTTGGCATATTTTGTTCTGGATAGAGTGTAGTTTTCTTAAAAAGTTAAAATGAGTGCAAAATCGGTGATAAACAATAATAGGAAAATTTTGAATGCTAATAATTTTGAATACTGGCAAAATAGGACAATATTATTCATATTGCAACTAATTAATGGTCAGAATTGTGAAAATGCGAAGCGCAAATGTTCAATACTTCATTTATATGATTCATCGATTCGTATGAAACAAAGGTGAATTTCATATAATATGCCGTGTGGTGACAATTCGTCACCAGTAAGTATTTCTCTAATGGTTCGCAATTTTTCAAAATTTTTCGACACAATTTTGCTAGGACATTCTTGAGACGATTTCTAACTTCGAGGCGGGCATCATACAGTGTGATTATTTTTCACACAACAACTTCACAC
>WSZQ02090711.1:0-13687 GCA_019419845.2 Weissflogia rhopalogaster | reverse complement strand
AAACTCGCCCACTCATTAAAAGAAATACACGACCGGGTAACAAATTTAGAAAAGACAATTTCAGGTTTAAAAAACTTAGGTTAACACATGAAAATTCCCATAAGTAAAAATTGGACATACATAAACTGGTCGTTTCAAAAACTATGACATATTCAACCCTCAAAAATCAACATCCCAAAATTCCCTTTGTGTATTGCTTGTCTTGTCTCTTAAATGTGACAGTTTTAATTCGGTGTTCGAAAGCTCGCTGCTAACTTCTTATCGGTGACACCAGCCACCAGCCACCCCTCATGTAGGACCACTGCAGGAATACATGCATGCGTGTAACGCGCTTACAACAACAGCATTATGACCCAAACTGATCAAGACGCGTTTCAAACGGCTAATCCGTAGATTGGCGGCTTAAAACTATATAGTTACCTCGTCCACTACGTCCCACAAAGCGGAGATCATTGAATTTGGCGACCTGGTTCTTCATCACAGCGGTGCAGTTCCGCAGCTCCGCGCAGCAATTTTCGTCGTTACCGGCGCGCACGGTGACCATCGTGCCGTCGCCAATATCGCCGAGCGCAATCACTTTGAACGCTACCGGCAGCGTCTTATTGGACCTCCAGTGCGCCGGCAGGGCTGAGCAGAGGAAGTACGGACTTCCGGTGCGTACCAGCTCGTTGGGATGCTCCGCCTGCAGTTCCAGGACGTGCTGCTCAATCCACCACACGTCCTGGTTCGGATTGTTGTTGTTGTTATTGTTGTTGTTGCCGGCGGCGGCGGTGGCACCGTTGTAGGCGCCCGCGGCAGGCTCGCACATTCTGCTCGCGCCCTTCGGCCAGTCTTCAGATTGCGCGAGCGGTACTGGTAGATGCATAAGGCGGGGGTTCGGGCTGGTTCGCGCGTTTAAGTTTCCCGGCCCACAGAAAAATTCGCACCCGAGACTTCCGCGTTCGCACGCCGCACAATCGCGACGATTGCGTCGCTTTTATTTCGCTCAAATCAAAGACACAGCTAAATCTCGGCACCAGTTTTAAACAATCGTTAAGAGGACAACCATACTACGATGAGCGAAGAATTCGAGGTGTTTCCGCTTTAGTTGTTTTCGGCAGAGGACGCGGATTGTGTGTTGGGCGCAAACTGACGAAACTAACGCGCGCCGATCAGCCGACGACTTTCCATTGATGATTCACGTTGAGTTCGCCGATTGCACAGGCTGTCTTATTGTCGGAATAATCATTAAGTCATTCAGGTTTTTACGTCACACGCTGGACGTGCTGGACGTGACGCGGACAACACGCGTGCACCAAACAAACTCGCGCGAAAAGTTTTCAGCGAAGTCGGGCGGAAAATTCGGCGGCGGTGCGCCACAGGTGTCCGGTGTTCACAGCAGCAGGCAGCTAGCACCTGCACCACAGGATTGTTGTTCTTCAGGCAACCAGGCAACGGCGGCGGCACGCGAATTGCGACAAGTGCACGCACTGACTGACAAACTCGGCGAGCGTGAAAGACGCGAGCACCAGCCGGAGGCGGTGATTTCGGGATTGTCGGTGTCGACTCTCGACTGTCGACACTGTGGAGTACGCGCGCGTGTGTGGCTCTCTTGGCAGCGTACTCTCCGCGGCTCGGCTCGCGGCTCCGCGGGACCTTTACTCTTCGCGAGTTCGTACGTAACTAGCTCCGAATTGTGTGTTGTTGGTGTGTGTAGTCATTGAATGCATTTGCGGTTAGCCTTCCCAATAGAGACGGCGCGCTTCCGGACCGCCTGCCGGCGAGCGAGATGCCGACAGCGAGACGCAGGCGCGACTTCGTCGGCCGGTTCCTCCCGCACCGTGTGTATGGCAGCGGCGGAACATGCCGCACACCGCACACGCCGCCACGCTCGACGCCGCACACTGGCGGATTTGACTCGCCGATCGGCCGAAATCTAGTTGCGGGCGGCGCGACGCGACTCGACAATTTTCAAACTTTATAATTTTTTCTAGTAAAACTTCTATACGCGCGCCTGACAGAGGAGTAAACTAGTGAATGCTAGCCGAATTTAGGCGGCTTATAACTCAGAAACTAAAAATCTGATTTTAACTTTTACTTTTTGTAAATGTTTTTATTGTTTCAGCTTAAGACATAGACGTTTTTCTTTTTAATTAAATTCTTTGAACTTTTATTTGTACCTTTGCAATCTGCTTGAGTTGCAGAATGTGGAAGTTACATTCATTTATTTAGAATCAAACGTTTTTGTGTTTGATGGCAATGATGGAAATATTTAGGATAGTTAATAAGGTAGAATTCAAGAAACTTTATACAAAATTTCAGTCAGATTTGTTGAAAAATGAGAAAATGATCACGATTTATTTGCAAGATTTGAGTTTTAAAGCTTTATAAACCTCACAATTGCGAAAAGAACTTAATTGTGATTTTTAATAAGGGGAGTAAAGTTACTATTACTAAATTTGCACAGGTGATAAGGGGGAATTGAAGTATCTTTGCACAAAATTGATAAAGTTAACATGTATTTGGCGCCAAATTTCAAGCATACAATTCGAAATATGAAGGAGTTAGGGCAATTAATATTAGTGATAATGAGGCAGAATTCAAGTAATTTTATACACAATTTCAGTCAGATATGATGAAAAATGAGGAAATTACACCGATTTATTTGCAGCATTTGAGTTTAAATGCTTGATAAACTCAGTAAAAAGTAAAAAATAGAAATAAAAACAACTTAATTATGATTTTTGCACATGGAATATGGAAGAATTGAAGTATTTTTGTGCAAAATTTCAACCAAAAACAACGAAAAATCAAGAAGTCACAAGCATTTGTTTGAAGCCAATGGTTTGGGATCATTTAAATTGATTTCACACATTATTACAAGCCATTATTTGAGTCCATTCGTGTTTACCACCTCGCTGTACGCAGTAAAATGAATATTTAATAACAATTTTTGATAAGTGCAGTAAAGCTATGGTAATTATATTTTAGTCAATTGAAGTTACCATGAAGTACCTTTGTGCCAAATTCCAAGTATAAGTTTTGAAATATGAAGAAGTTAGTGCTCGTTTGACGGCTCGTTGAGAACTAGTGAATGCTAGTAGAAATTTGGTGGCTTATAGCTCAAAAACTAACGATCAGATTTTAACTTTTCCTTTTTTGTAAATGGTTATATTGTTTTAGTTTGAGAGAGACCTTTTTTTAACTTAACCCTTTAAATTTTTCTTTATTTCTATGGCGTTTGCTTGAGTCGCGCAATGTGGAAGTTAAAATCATACGTTTTTGTGATTCTTGAAATGTTTAAAAATTATTCTAAGAAAGAGGAAAAGGATGATAGCAATATTTAGGACAGTTTATAAAGTTGAATTCAAATAACTTTAAACCATATTTCAGTCAGATATGTTGAAAAACGAGGAAATTATAGCGATTTATTGGAAAGATTTGAGTTTTAACACTTTAAAACACTAAAATTACAGAAATACTTTAATTGAGATTTTTAAAAAGGTAGTAACGTTTTGATTACTAAACTTTGCACAATTGGCGGAATTGAAGTATCTTTAAACACAATTTCAACCAAAAATAATGCAAAATGAAGAAGTTACACCCATTTATTTGAAGCCTAAAATTTTAGATAATTTACAATACCAAAGATTTCATACATTATAATTAAGATTTCTGATAGTATGGGTGGACTTAGTGATAATAAAACTAAGAACATTAATAAAGATGTTATCGAAGTACCTCTGTATGCATCTTCGTAGAGAAATGGGAGAAAATATTAATTTTACAACAATTTATTTGAGTCATTTTGTATTTGCTGCTTCGCTGCCCGAAGAAAAATAAAAATTCCACAACGATTTTTGATAAGTGGGCTAAAGCTAAAATAACTATATTTTAGACAATTGATTAAGTAGACCTGATGTACAATTGTGCCAAATTTCAATGGAAAATGTCAAAATAAGAAGAAGTTACAGCCTTTTATTTGAAGATTCATTTACACGTCTTGAAAAGGCAGTAATTTTGTGTTTTTGATTTATTCTACAAAAAGTACTGATTTATTGTTTTTACACATCTTGAACCTTTACGACCAGTTTGACTTATACTAAAACTAAGAGTTACTGCCGATGTCTTCATAAATTTTATATGAAATATGAATTCACTGACGAATACTTCTAGGTGATAAGTGCGTTAATTTATTCGTCACAGGGGCTGAAATGAAATTCGACTAAAACTAGTTTCTTAAATCAAAACAATCAAAGTCACAAAAGATCCTTTAATAAAATTGCCAAAACCATTTATTCCTTGTAAAGGTATGAACAATGTCCGAGTAATAATTATAATTCTTATTTGCCTATAAACTACTAACGTTTACTATAACATTTCGACCAGTCGTCCGCTGAAATCAGCCACTGACTATCGCTCTGTACCATACCGCACCGCAACACACCGCATTGTATCGGCTCACAAGAACGCTTTTCGCATCCGTTCGCGGGCCGGCCCACTGCGGGACGCCCGCGACGCGCAAATCTTTTCCCAGCACGTTCCGTCGGCGACGGCGCCGGGTATCACGCACTTATCACTCTTAAACACCGCCCCATTTTTCTCCAGATACACAAGATACACATACACTTGTTGCATTCTAATAATCAATTTTGAACGTATTTATGTTATGTTATGTTATTATTAATTTGTGTTCGTTACTAAATTAATAATAGCATAATATAAATACGTTCAAGTTAAAGATTTTGAGTTGTCACCTTCATAGCACGTTCAATCTCACTGGTATTTAAAATTGAAAATTTTATCAGTTCCTTTACACTGTGGAAAAAGGTTCATAACATTCTCGGACAGGCCCGTAAGCCCTTTAAAACTTTTAAATGCCCTCAAACGCAAAGTCCGAAGGAGCGGCACGTGCACAACGTTATTAACGGATGCGTTCGTCGAAAACTTTAGATTTAATCACTCTCAACATCAAGCCGCTTTATATTTTGAAGGGTTTTGTCCTGTAATAACGGCTCCTAGTCAGTCACCCTAAATTTCATAATATGCACATTCGGCGTGGTCTATGTATGGAAATATTAAATTAATAAATCGTATTTTCAATATTTCATTGAAGTGATATGATAAATTCATGTACATACAAGTTTTTGGTAATTTAACGAAGCGTGGTGCCATCTAGTGCCGAGAGTATGAACTTTTTACCAGTTGAGACAGAAAACTTTAATAGGTAGCACATCACGGTAGAATCCTACTTAAAACAGGTTATAAAATTCTGTAATTTGTTTGTTTGGTTTGGTATTCAATGAAACTGCGTTTTGGAAATTAATTCAACTATTCCTATATAGATGGCGTCTTATAAAATACGTACTTGAAAGTATAGCGATAAATTGCTACAGACCAAATTGTAAATGATTGTATATACGACGAATATTTTTAGAATTGTGTTAAATTTCTTCATATTTACCTGCAGCGGTCTTTCGTGAATCAATAATGCCCCTGACCCTGATTTAGGACATGCCATTTTCTTTATACGTTAACAATATATAATACAAAATATATTAAACATTCTTTTTTTTTTTGTTTGATTTTACCGAGCATCGTCTGCTATGGTCATTAGCTCTATTCATATGAGAGCGTAATACTATTGATAAGAAGAAGACTTCACTTTAATATGCATTCCCACCGAGAATCGAACCCGACAATTGTTTAAAATTATAAAATAAAACAATTTAATAGGACATTTGTTGCTGGGAGTCGTGGGTCTTTAAACAACTTCGATGTTTGGGGTAAGTTTGGGGTGGTTGGGGTAAGTGACACGCGTGTCTTAGGTACTTGTAGGTATAGTTTATAAGTTATTATATATATATATAATGCCTTTTTGCCACAAGAATCATACAGGAACGTGAATTTTATGAGAAAAAATTGATTATACTTTGCTTTTCTTAAATATTTATATAAAAAAAAAAACAAGTATAATTGCCAAAACATTGATTATTACTCGATTTTTAATTAAGGTAACCCATTTATATACTTTATAATCATGTCTTTTTCTTTAAATTCACAAAACAATTTGCAGAAATCATAAAAAAAAACACATAGACAAATAAATAGTTGTCAAGGAGTCGTGTGTCAGTAAAAAACTTCGGTGGGTCAGTAAGTGACACGCGTGTCATAGGTATATAGTTAGTTTATAAATTATTACATGTATAAAATAGGAGCCAGTAAATTCACCGCGGTAAAATCACCGCTGCTAAATTCACCGCTACGAAAATTCACCGCGCGAACACTTACTGCGGTGGTGCCAGAGGGCATTGCGCCTATAGCGAATATTATTCAGTAAACAAAAGTATTACGTGCATATATAATTAATTTAAATGAAATTGACGTCTAATACGAAAGTGTCCAAGTTAAGACAATCAGATTCATATGATATTATCGTATAATCGTAATGAAAACAAACATTTTAGTGCCCGTGTTCCTCACCGAACTAACAATAAGCGTTAAGAAGTCAATTGCTCAGCATTTCCTCTACACATTCGTGAATGTGTCCCATGGGTTATCAAACCGATGTTGATTGAACTTTCTTGCTAATTAATTGCGAGATATTTCTTAACAATGATTGAAACTCATACAGGACAGAAGAAGTTGCTCGTTTAGGGCCACTCGTTATTAAGGAGATACGAAGAGCGGGGATTTTTCTTAGCGGTGAATTTACTCGCGGTGATTTAACGAGCGGTGATTTTTCGTGGCGGTGAATTTACCGCGGTGCTTTGGCACAAGAATCGTATGGGAACGCGAAGAAATAAAATTTCTTAATCTTTGTTTTTCTTAAATATTTACAGAAAAAAGTATAATTGCTGAAACATTGATGTGGTACCTTAAAAACCGACCAGCAACTAGTTTTTACCACCAAGGTAAACCGAACACGGCCCCTAAAAAAGAATGAGCACCCTTTTTTTCCTATGCCGAAGTGAATGGTTGGGTTTTCAGGGGTTTGGCGTGGAATTATCGTCGCCGCACTCGCATGCACATCCGCATCCACATACGTGCCCACATACTCGGCGTACTTTTGTTTAGACACCTTTGTTGGGCCGTTCACATGCCCCTCGTTGTCGCGACAATTCGCCTAATGTTGCATTTTTGGGGCGCGCACAATAGCGCCGCGTACGTACATGCCCCTCAAACGACGACAATATTTCGAAATATATTTGCTAGCTGAAGGGGTGACATTGCCGAAAACGTCGTCAACCCTTCTTCAAGCGACAAGCTGCGCCGCAGCGCGCTTCGGAGGGCGCGATAGGTGATAACTACTGTTGACAACATGCTGAATCAATTACGATTGTGCGTGCCTTTCGCCTCGTTACGGCTGTTTTGATCGCGCCTGCGTTTTATTAAGACGCGCGCACAGCACAGCGCGTTTGATCTCTGCCGGATCTAACTGGGTTATGATTAAATTTGTTCCCTGCGTTCACGTTGACAAACACGACGTTGCCGAAATTCGGCGAAACGTTAATAGCATTTGTCGTTAGAAAGTCGGAGCAATGAGTGGATATTTTCGAATGTTTTAAAATAAATTAATACGTACAGATCACATCTGCAAGTTTATTACCTTCAGCAGTAAAAATCCCCTGACACACACACACACGCACACACGTTGGATAATAACACTGATAAAATCAGCGATTTTAACAATGCAGCATACGTTGACACATCCCCTGATTGCCAATAATTGACAGCGATAACATTCGAAAAGTTTTGATTAAATATCCCTTTCAGAGAGGGCCGATTGATGCGACCCATTGAGATACGATCTACAACGGTTAGGAAAGAGGGGTGGCTTTTCATTCAACTTTTATTTTTGTTAATTTATGTTTTATGCATAATATTGATGGATATTAAAAATTAACTATATTACAGCCTGCTTGCAGAAGTGCAGTTTTTGAGACAATTTTCTGACCACGAAAATATCGATGGAATTAAACTCAACTTTCATGTGGTAAGTCACTAAACCAAAAATTGTTTCAGGAGTTTGTAGCAAATTTCACCATGACTCGATTGGCGTATGATTTATATTCTCACTAGCAAGGGAAATGTGAGAAGAAATAGAATTTTTAGACCGAGTAATTATTTCTATGATAGGCGATGCTGACGATGCAAAAGTTCTTCCTGGCGATTGTAGCAAATTTTCGTCTGTATCTATTGGTGTAAGATTTATATACATAGGAAGGAATAAAGTAAATATAAATTAAAGTGTAATCTTTGGGACAAGTCATTTTTCTGACGACAAAAATGTAGATGTAATTAAACACTATAAATAGTGAAACCTAGCAATGCCACTGTGATAGCATGCTTATTACGTAAAATGGTCGAAACTGTAATAGTCCATGAAACAACCGGTAGAAGGCGTTATTGTCGAATTTAAATGCGATCGATATTGATAATATCGATAATTTCAAGACGATATATCGATATCTATATAACGGAAAATTGAAAATATCGATTTCGACTAATACAGATATTTTATCATCGCCTGACATGTTTAGGTCATGCATATTGTTATTCAGTATCATTTTTGCAAATTTTTAATATAAAATACAGGTGCTGCACTATTCAAGTTTCCGACAAATCCGGACATTTCAAATTTGTAAGAAAATTTTCGTGGCTTTGTAATAGGTGTCTTTCGCAAAGGGTTCAATATGTCGAAAAGCCCATTAACAGAAATTATTTTAATATATCTACTACATGTTCAAACATTTTGATGCAAATATGCGACGGACAATTGAGATACTCCCTTCGTCAAATCTTTTAAGTGTGATAAACAAACCCGCGAGTTTCAATTTCGTTTAAATCGAGAATTACCTGAAATTGAACTGTCACAAAGAAAAATAAACTAATCAAATATACTTTAATTTAACATCCTTGCGTGTGCTTGAGGTTATACATCTGTGTGTAGCAGTGAATCGTGTTTTTGAATTGAGTAATTTGGACAAAAGCAGATCGTTTCAGTGACAGGCAGCTAGAAACTCGTCTCCCACAAGAAACGCTAATAGAGTTTTGTTGCTGGGTCTTGTAGTTGACTTCAGAGCGATGGACTAAGTCCTGAATAAATAAAGTTTTTTAAGGTTTCGTTTCTATTTCATTTCTAAATAATAGCAACCATTCATAAATTTAATAAGGGGCGTATCTCAATTGACCGTTTCAGATTAGAAAGAAAATTTTTGGGTGTCAATGTGTAACAAAGCTTTGAAATTGTTGTTTTTGGCAAACGGGCAAAACGGTGAAAAATGCAGAAAATATTTCTATATATATACATGTTCAAAAATTTTGATGCAAATCTGCGACGGACAATTGAGATACTCCCCTTGTCAAATCTTTTAAGTGTGATCAAACTCGCGAGTTTCAATTTCGCTTAAATCGCGAGTTACCTGTAATTGAACTGTCACAAAGTAAAACTAATCAAATATACTTTAATTTAACATCCTTCCGGGGGCTTCAAGTGTGCTTGAGGTTACACAACTGTGTGTAGCAGTGAATCGTGTTTTTGAATTGAATAATTTGGACAAAAGCAGTTCTTTTCAGTGCCAGGCAGCTAGATATCATTCACGCTACATTTTAAACACTTTTACACGCGCATAATACCCAAAGGGCTGTTTAAAAAACCATCTTTTTGTATATTGTGGCCCGAGTGTGTTGAGGCGAGAGGCATGTGGCATGAAAACAGCCACGCTAATCTGACATTTATATTTTATATCAGGTTACTGACTGGTTAATCCCATCAACGACATGGCAGCATCATCATCGAATGTGCGCGCACACCCCATGCGTCGGTTGACCCTTTTCACGTCGTGTTTTCCTTTTGTGGTTAATAAAGATTTATCAAGGAGCGACTAAAGGCATCAATGAAATGAATAATCTACAAAGAAACAGCTTAAATCGACAAAAAATAGACGTAGAAAATTAAAACGACATTAGAATTTTTAGCAAAGCCAGCCGTTTTCGTCGTCGGGGCTTTTTTATCGGGGTTGTAAAAAAATACGCATAAAGCATTGAATTAAAATGTGCTCCGCCGATGTGAACCTAAAGATAACTCCAGAATTCCGGATTTTTGACAATAATACGTCCTTTAATGTGATACCTACCAGTGAAGAGAGGGTAGGCCACTCGTAGGTATCACATCAGTTTGTGAAGGTGTCGCACAAAACACGCATTATCACCAAGCTTATTATTGGCACTATTGTTGGATAATTTTGTAAGAAGCTGAAAATTTCACGCGAACTTGAACGCCAATATGTCTCAGTCGACACATCTCGTGTTTGCGACAATACAAAGGACTCGATATGTGTTGAAGAACATCAAACAATTGCGCAACAAACACTCCAAACTTGTAAACATTGTAATTGAACCTTTATGACTCAATTTTCATGTGTATGCGTGTTTTTTTTTATATTTACAGCGGATCGCATGAGGTAACACAGAAAATTCTAATAAGAAGATATATAACCTCCCTTCCATTATCTTTAAAATATACGAATATCTAATATCTTAAGGAGATAAATCAGTTCAGATAAATGTATTTTTAATGAATAAAATTAGTCTTAATCAGATGCTAAACTCTTGAAGAATACTTTCCCAAAATTTCATCTCGAAATTTGCAGTCATTACGAAGTGATAGCTCTTTAAGATGACCGAAGTCCGACGGTACTTGGGGCGGAAAAGTGGAGTTAAAACGTGAAATTCATGACTTATTTTAAATTGATTTCCAATATACGTTTCTTAGAATTCTAAGAAGAATCATGAAGAAATTGATTCTCCATCAAATGCAGGTTTCGCATATCCGAATAAGCCCAAAAATAATGTAGTCATTGAAAAATGTGACGTGCAAAAAATCGACTTTTGAAGTTGTTAATTATTTGCATATTTCTTGTAATATTATAAATCATATATCAATTAATTCAGGGTGAAATTCGTTTCAAACTTCTGCAACTGTTTTTCGTTTAGTTACTTAGAACCGATATTATAGCTCATGAAAGTTGAGTTTTTAAATTAAGTCTAGAAAATGTAAAAATATCGGTATTGGCAAATATCGATACTATTAAAAACTACATATTTCATGCATGGAGTTAAGATAAATCGATATATAATACCTTAATATTAATAATAATATAATTTACACATATATTTTAATGGCATCGATTTGTTGTTCTTTCCGTCAAATATAAAAATTACAATAATAAAAAAATGGTATTGTTTTTAATTGTATATTGTTAACATTGCGATTCCACCAAATACAGAAATATAGATGTTTATAGAAATAATACTTATATAATTTTAGAAAAAATTGATATTTTTCAACTTCCCACATTTCGTTTGCATGGTTTGGTTTAGTTTACATCATGTAAAACAGATGGCGGTTAAGTCAACGACATGTCAAGACAATATTGAAATTTTCGATATGGTTATATCGATATTATGGAAAACGAACTTGTTGAAATATATCGATATTTCCGGGCCGATATATCGATATCGATATTTTCTGTGACATGCCTTACATGTCCGCGATTTTTTCTATTTTCATCGCGGCATGTAGAACGGATCGATGAACCACGATAATTCTATTGGCATAAGATGAACTTTTGTTTCAGATAAAGTGACATTATCAGGGAAACTAGAAAAGTGTAGCACTTGAAAATCACAGCAATAATAACAAAAATAATGAAAATAAAAATTTCATTATAATAAATTAATATCTGCAATAAATATATAACAAAATGTTACACTATAGTGAGAATAAATCATGTCTAGCATGTTTCGAATGGTTACTTCAACGTGAATCTCGCAAATAATTTGTTGTAGGTTAACCTCAGAGCGGTACTTAGCCTGTCAGAAGACAAATTAAACAAAGTGTAGTACAGAGATGTTTACATTCTTGAACGCACAACTACTATCATATTGTTATGAAGAATGACCGCAGCGAAGTTGTCTTTGACATGTCAATATGAACAAATTCATCATTTTCTCTTTTTAATTATTGCAATTCGTGATTAACATCCTAAAAAATTGCCTACCGATGATTATTTGTTCATTTAGATACGTCAAAGGCAGCTTCCTGCGGTCATACTTCATGACAATATGCTGGTAGCAGTGCGTTCGTGAATGCAAACATCTCTTAACAAAATGTTCGCAGCCCAATTCCGATGATTCAAAAGTGTAGTAAGCTACATCAAAAAAAAAATAAAACAAAAAAATATTGAATACAAATACGCATGTCCGTGATTTTCGTCGCGACCTGTAAAGCAGAACAAAGCTGCGCGATAATTCTATATGGAACTGGGTATTAGATGAACTACTGGCCCAGGTAAAGTGCCAATATCTGGAATACTAAAAGAGTGTAGCGTTTGAAAATGTTTCATTAAAATAAATTCTTATTTGCAATAAATATATAACAAAATGTTACAATAAGAGTCCAAGTATATCATGTCTTGTATGTTTCGAACAGTATCTTCGACGTGAATCTTGCAAATAATTTGTTGGACGTTAACTTCAGGACGGTTCTTAGCCCGACAGAAGAAAGATTTGTAATCAGCATGAAAAACCGCGGTCGAAAAAGTAAATAACCTACCAGGAGTTTTGGTGTAAAAATTCAAAAACATACGTGTATTCCCTGAAATTATATGTTTTAATAAATTATATTAGATGTTTTAATCAATGTTAAGTTCTATTACTTTCCGCGTGATTTACAATATCCTGTCACTGATGTTCCCAGGCGATATGGATACCGATCGTCGGTGTACGACCTCCTGAGCTTCTGTGTGGATTTTTTGCCGAATTACAAGCATAATAGTGGTGCTTTTTAAAGTGCTTTATACAGTGCTACTTAAAATTTCACCGCACCGATAGGACAACACATACGGCGGTGTAGGTTACATCGGTAACGACATAAGAGCACACCGAGATTATGCTACCTCAAAGGATATCTCTGCACGCGGATCAGACGTATCGCTATGCTCGCCAATCCTACGCTGCTGTCAGCTTTCAGAAATGTAGAGTAGGTTTTGCGACAAAGCGAGTGCGCCGGGGTGCGACAAAGGCGACTAATGTTACACAAAAAGCGGCCGATGAGCGCAGATCGGCCATTGATACGCATATCCGAGATGTCGAGTAAGGTAATGATATCCCATGGCGAGATGTGCAGCTTCCTACGCCAAAAACCTACCTGAACAATCACAAAAAGGCGGAAAACTGCAAAAAATCGAAAATCTACTTAGTGCGATAAAAAGCAATAGAGCATGTAATGTAATAATATTCGAAGCGATCTTCGAAGAATGTCGTAGTTGTGATTTAATTCCGCTCTCTGATTGCTGACATTGTCTAGTGAAAGCATACGTTTAGTAAATTCACGCAGCCGGCGTTTTATATGTTTATTTGGCATGTTTTATCGCAATATCTTAATTTCCAACCAAAAAAGGAAAATGTATAATTCAATCATTCGCATATGCTGCCTATTGTGTAATCGACATAATTCTATTGTAGACCACGGTCAATTTTCATGGCGGCTTTCAGCACAGCTCAAAGCTCCGTGCTAATTTCATATGGAACTGGTCATAAGCTGAACTTTTGTCCCAGATAAAATGACATTACATTACATTACATTACATTACATTACATTACATTACATTACATTACATTACATTACATTACATTACATTAC
>WSZQ02090700.1:0-13690 GCA_019419845.2 Weissflogia rhopalogaster | reverse complement strand
AATTGTATACAATTGAATATTAACAATTTTAAGGTTAGCTTAGATCTTACAAGGAGAGTGTCTCAATTGTCCAACACGGAATTGAATAAAATTTTTGTACGTGTAGTACATCTATAGAAATTAATTGTGCTAAAGGGATTTTATGCCGTTTTAAGCCGTTTGCTCAAAAAACAAATTTCAAAGTTTGGTATATATTGCTTTATCGGCAACCTCTGCGTAACGTCGTAAACTCGACTGCGCCCCAAGGTTGGTCTACATGCAGGCTTGTTGGAAAGTATGCTTATTTACCGATCTCCCGATGTGTTTAAACGCACATTTTAACGATAATATATGATTTGGGCATATCAAAATTCTTCCTTTTTCTTATGCACTTACCTAATTATCATAGGATCTAGATCTTCTTCTGATGTTGAGGCCCGTTTTACATGCCTTACCTGTCTTTTTGGGGGTCTTCCTCTCCTTCTTCTTCCCCTTACTGGCAGGTTGTTCATACATTTCTTTTTCTTTTATATTCCATCGAATATTTGTCAAATTACATTCTTATAAGTGTTCTATTTTTATAAGCGAGTCGATGATCTGACTGCTCTATGAATTTTTACGTCGATGATATGGACGATCAATAGTGCCAATAAACGGACCATCGATGAAGTAGTTTTCGATGAATTCACATAAACCCTATCATATAACCGCAGATAAGCTACGCTGTACGTAGTTTGGCATTGGATAGGTCACCACTCGGTCTTCCCATTCCACAACCTAACCACCTAGACGAAGGTTGGGTGACTTGCTTTCAATAGTCCCCGTAAAAAAATATATGCATAGAGTTTGGAACACAGTAAGATTTTTCATCAATAGCGGGACTAGGTTGAGCGGGATGAAAAGTCCTTTACACTATTTCAGAGGTAGGTTGTTGATAATATTTTATTGTTACAACTAGTTAATCGTGGTCTATAATAATATAATCTATGTTACCTTTACTCTAACATAACCAAAAGCTATGAAATTTATCTTATTTATTTAAGTTTAGTTTCTTATATTTATAGTAAGATCTTATAGTATAGTAAGGATCTAAAATTTGTTGAAATCTAAATTTAAGCCAAACCTGGTGGGATTAGAGACAAATTTTAACGATGGGAGTGAGTAGTGTTTTCCAAGATTCTAGGACCCCTCGGATCTGCCTATATTCAGACGGGGAATTTAAAGAACGGTCGCGCGCGTAATTAAAATATTCTGCTTGGACGCGTTGCCATCATCCAGGCGTGGTTGCCATCGCCACTGCCATGAATTCGTGCGGTTTAAAGTCACACACAAAGTGCCGCCACCACCGCCTTCGTCACCACTAGGTCCTTTGGGCCTCAACGCCGCCGGGAGACGGCAGAAAAACGACTACTTTCTAGCCCTGCAATAGTAATGCCGGCGCGTTTGTGAAGTTTGCACGCCGCGTTCTTGCAAGATAACTCACAAGTGTGAATTCTCAGCGAAATAAATGTTTGATTCCCACAAAGAGCAGATAAAAGTAGAGACAACTTGAGAGATTCATTGTACATGGCAGTTTCATTTGTTACGATGAGAATCAAACAGAACAAAAGTCTCTTAATGACTATGTGACAGTTTTAATGGTCTGAAAATCTGAAGTTTTGTTTTTTGGCAAGATAGACGTGAACCGTTTCGAGATTTGCTGGCAAAAAACGTTTTAAATTTTAGGGTGGTTACCCGAAACGCGGCCAGAAAACTAATGACTGGAACAAGTTTAATTTCGGCAAAGATTTCCCGTCTATAAATCTAATTCAATTGGGTGTAGTGGCTTCACAATCCTCAGCGCCATCTTTCCTACTTTCGGCGCTAGGCTTTACCCTCTACGCGAGTTGTTGCACGCAACACAGATAAATGCTTCCATCTGTTTCACTCTGTCCTCATCTGTATCTGTTCCCTTTCGAGTCGAAGACCTTTGTTTCAGTGCTTTTCCTTGGAGCCTTGGGAGGGAGGTTATGTGAGGTTAGATGTTATGCGTGTATTGGTAGGAGTAGTAAGGAAGGAAAAGTTTGCTAGATGTAAATTTCGTTTCTGATTAATGTTCTTGTGAATTTAATTGGAAGACAAATTTTATAATTTTGGTATCTTCCCCGAAACCGCCATTTGGAGGACATAATATAATATGTATTTACTATTTTAGTATGAAAAAAAACACTGAATACATAACCACTATGACTACTATAATCTACGACATGATGTTGACAAGACCATTCTAACAAACGCTAGATCAAAGTAAAATAAACTAGAAACGGATGTTCTGTGACAATCGGGGCCACCATGAAAGTGTATTACACAATTAACAATTTCATAGGCGATCAAGGAACTTACTATGTACAGAAATGTGGAGAGGATGAACGTATCCTGTCAGGATTCTACCACGGAAACGAAAAAGAAGTCTATCACGAACAATATAAAGGTGGGAGAGGAGGACCCTGTTAATCGGAAACCTCTCTTTGTATGAATAGTATGAAAATCTGATAAGTCCAGTCTAATCACTAGCCTTTTTTGTTTCCCCGTCTACTGACGGATTATTCATTAGGCACACTATGCGTAAGGGTCACGGTATTGAAAGGTCCCTCTCCGGGATAATAATAATAATAAAAAAACTGAAGAGGGTTCCCCTTCAGTAGATTTATATAGAACAAAGAGCAGAGACCCCTTAGTAAACATTAGACGATCCATTGGTATCTTTCTCAGTTACTTCATTATTTTTGAGATATCAATAAAATTTTCTCAGATATAAATTGCCCATGATCAGCACCCGACTTTAATCTGCCCCTGACACTAGCCTGTGTTGCAGATTTTTTCTTGATACTGTCGCACAAGTGGCAATCACTTATAATCTTACCACAAGTGAAGATGACACATATATTGTATGCTGCGCATAGACGTAGGGCAGTTGCTTGTAGCAGTTAGATGTCTTAATAGCAATAGTAACAATAAGTCGCTAGTAATCATTGATACAACATGTTTAGCTGTTAATTAGTTAGAAGAAGGTAACCATTTTAAATATGTTTAATCTTACTTGCTAGATGATAAATTAAGTGGCTTCCGGGGATATCCACCGTGCTGGGATTAATACGTTCACACGTCATTCCTTTTTTGCAAGTTGACATTATTGAGAACTAGAAGGCAGGTATTCCAGTAATGTTAAGATTCTTATATACCACGCTTATATACCACCATAGTCAGAGACTTTACACAGTCTGCTACCAGTTGTCACTGGTGATACCAAATCCTTAAGGGCAGCTTGGGAGTACTTGATAAAGTTACAGAGAAGGCTTCTTTACCCTGAGGAGACTAACAAAGAAAAGGGAAATAGGCTTACTCAGAGCTTTCCAGAAATATGTGGAAGAACGTTAGATTAACATAGAAGAAGAAGATATGTGACGATCATCTGAGTGCTATCAGAAAAGATATCTTAACTGTAACTAATCTGGAATGTCGGGTATAAAAGGATGTTGCTCCGAACTTGTGATCACAGGGCGCTACATGCGGCTTGAGAGTTCCTGTTCAGTTTTATAAAAAGAACATCTTCATCCTTCTCAAGGCTAGCAATCCAACCAACCAATGGAAAATAGGCTTGGGCTGGTTCAGAGTGTTCCAGAACTATGTGGAAGAATGATAGGTCCAACAAAGAAGAAGAACTTTCCCATCAGAAAACAACTCTTAACTCTAACCATTCTTGAATGTTGGTTATAAAGGGATATGGCTTGTAATTCGTCGACTTGAAAATACGTTAGCAAGACCAGAAAGAAAACTTTGTTTGATGTAAATTTGATTTCTTATTAGCGTCGACGTATGTACCACCGCGAACCGTCACACTATCAGGATAACGTCGAGCGGGTAACTAGGATTCGTGCTTCTCGCGCAATTTGCGCCAAGGACGAATGACACCGACAAGAGGACATTCCAACATATACATATAAACCCAAGCACACACCCATACATATACATCGCAATTCTACACCCTCACGCCCCCACACGTACTATACACATGTATTGCCAAAGACACGTGTGCGAATCTTGGCGTTTTCTTATGCCACCCTGACTGGCTGGCTGACGCTTGACAAAAAGCCACCGTCGTGTCACCCCGTACAGGAAAAACGCGAAACGAGCAAAAAATAAATGCAAAAGCGCAAAAAGAAAATGCAAAAAGAAGAATGACGCGAAAGACATCAAGACAAGGCCGCAGTCCCGGACGCGACGTGGAATGAAACTGATTTGAATGCGAGAATGAATAAAACAAATTTCCTATTATTTATACGCGTTGCGCGGGCGCAATCGTGCTCGGGATTAATTTTCGTCACGTTCGAAAAGAAAAACTTAGCCGAAGGGAAAAGGCGAAGAAAAAGACCCATTAAAACTTTACCACACTTTGAATTTGCGCCGATTTTTTTTTTTTGCTCGGCTAGTTGATGTTAAATGTCACAGCGTTTAGGGTTTCTTGCGAATTGGACATTTACATTTAAACGCGCGGAATTGGAATAACAAAAGCTTTACGCAGTGAAAGTGCATTCCGTTTTGATATTGTGCGTCGCATTATTAAGCGTGTTTTGCTTTGCATTTTGTATCCTTCGAGGTTGGATGGTGTTGGCTGTGTTAGGACATGTGTGTGGGTCTGCCAGGTTCTGGCGTCGTCAACGCAAAGGGTCTCTGTACCTGTTGATGGTGGGCATTTGCATACAAACATGGAAATTCCATTAGGCTTTACTGGGAGCGAATCGAAAAATCCTCGATCGGATGATATCCAGCAAGCGGCTTACAACGACGGATTATGCCAGTGGCATCCAACGCAAAGATCAACATTTTTTGTTTCCTCTTTTATACGAGATACTATTATTATTGTTGCGTTTATTTAGACATGACGCGGTTTATACAATTGTTTTTGTAGATTCATGTTTTTTTTCTGATTTATATTAATTTGTAAGATACTTAATGGCTTATTTAATAAACTGGAAGTAATATAGATAGGGATTACTAAGTGTGCAATGCAAATTAACTTATGTTAAAATAATCTTCTCAGGATGAGTACAGAGGAGGTTACATGAATATTTTTGTCATCAAATATATAAGATACTGACTAAACTGGTGAAAGTACTAAACTTTTGTGCCGCGGCAATTATGGTGGTTTCCAAACCTAGAACACATATCTAAAATGGTAATCAAAAGTCCGAATATACAAAAAAGTGGTCAGGCCAATATTAACGATACATCAGTAACATCATGAATCTTCAATAAAGCGGAGATAAATCATAAGGATCATTAAAGGAAAACACTAAGAGGCAAATAGCAGAATGGTGTAAGTACGTAAGACACGAATCATTCACAGAATGGTCTTCACTAGGTTTACCATCATTGTCAGAAATGAATCTCCAAAGGGGCGAGGATCACTTGGAAAATAAAGAATCCTAAGGTACGACCTCTATATTGAGGGGTATCATAGTAGAGCAGGCGTAATGCATAGTTTGGAAGAAGTAGAAGAAAACTTCATAAATTCCTAGAATCCGTATAGGCAATATGCCTGCCGTTTTAAAGTTTTAAAACTGTTTATATTTCTCTATAAGTCATAATATAAATATCTGCATATCCAGCGATATACTTATAGTTTTTTAAAAAGTGGAGTGTTGGCGCACTGGGCGCTAAATGCAAAAAGTAACGGCGACTAGAAATCTCAGAGCATGCACGAATTATCTTTAAAATAACCGCATATTAAGTTTTCTTGCTTTAAACATAGTCCTTCATATTAATTCATAAACCACTTATTAACTATACAATATATCGAGCATTAATAGCGAATTATAGGAAACCAAAGTGTCATAAATGTTCTTTAATATCTCATATCTAAAAGATATAATTCCAAGTAAGAAGTTGTACTAAAGAAAACATGTATTTATTAAAGAAAATTACATATTACTTTAAAAGCTATGGATCTAGTTTCGAATTGTGGGCGCAGCACGTTCCCACTGCACTTAAACTTGATTTAACTCAGAATAATTCTGGATAAGACAACAATTTAAAAAGTTCATAAAATAACAAACTTTTTATGTTAACTGAAACTAATGTACATATAAATTTAGCCGACAATTCAAAGAGTATACGTAATATTACAATAAATTAAGTTAGTATTAAGTTGGGTGAAAGTTGAATTGAAGTTAAATTGCCAGGGGTGTGTCTGTATGCCTTTGGTGTCCATCCCAAACGTGCGCATCACACATTTCTCGCCACTACTTTGCGCTGGTGTTTTGCATCCGGTATTTCTCCCACCCTCACCAACCCCCTCACGACGTCCACAAAAAGCCCTCTGTGTCCGCATTCTCGAGCAACACGCATCCCCGTCTTGGTGGTGGCGACGTCCGCGGGTATGGGCGGCAATGGCGAAGCGCCGGATGCCACACACGCCGCTGGAATATATAAACCGCGAGCGAGCGTAATTAGAGCACCGAGCGCCAGCCATAATTACCCGCAACAATTAGTTGCGTTATAAAATAGTCGGCCGGCTCGAGCCGGGCCGGCAGTTGTGTGCGCGAAATATTTCAGACTTCCGCAGAATTTTACACTTTGCTCCACACACACCAACATCCTCACAAACACGCACAAAACCAACACCCTGCCAGACGAGCGTACGTGCGGAAATGAAAATTGGGTAGAGAAATACAATTTTCGGAGGTGTTTAGATTTCTTGTTAGTAGTTAGCCTTAATTGGATAATATAATAATGTAGATATTTAATTTTTGTTCTTTTTGATGCTTTGTCTTTTTTTGCGTAAATATTAAATTAGTTTAATTATTATTATTTAATTTTCTTTTTCTCATTTTTTGTTTTCAGAAATTATGTAATATGTTTTCATGAATGTTATTAATAATAATAAGCCAGGTTAAATTAACAAAAAAAGAAAACTAATCTTATCCTCATCAACATTTACTAACCTAATTTACTATTACCTAATCAAAGTCGAGGTCTAATTCAAATTAAACTTATGCAAGCAAATCCTTTCCAGGCATAATCTCAATCAAGCTTAAGTCAATATATAACCTAAACAATTCTAACCTATTTTTGTGAATGTAAAAAGCTTAATCCAAAGGCATGTTTTGTGTAGATTAAATGGAAATTTAGAAAACAGAAATGATTCTACGACACTGCGTGGGCGGAAATCAGAATATATTCCACTGACCGAGGGGCAGTAGTGGTTAATGGTCGGTTAGACGTCAGTCAGGAGCCAGTCCTATTAGACAGCATTTTGACAAGCAGATACCTGCCCTTCCGTGTCGACTTTTCAGTGTACACTCTTATCACCTTTGTTTATTTACAAATTCGAAATCTAAATGGTCAATAAAATCGCGCAATAGACGATTTATTCTTATGAGCTTGCATTAAACCCGCACGTCAGAGCTCGGCGATTTGTCGCGCGCTTGTACTGTAATCACGCCCTAACAAAAATTCAATCACAAACTTGATGCAATAAATATTCACAATACGAAATGTATTTCGTATCCTGCAATTAATTAAACCTGTAAAATGAGTTTATCTGCCATAAAATGAAATCGCAAAGCAGATATCAATTAAACACCAATAAATCAAGGCGCTTAAAAAAATGAAAAAAGAATTAATAGCTGTGCGAAATGAAATCAACGCAGTGGGGCTGTTCGCATTGTGCGATAATGATTTATCGGCGGGAAGGTTTGCGAAAAAAATATACCCGATGCGCCGCCGTGCGACTTTAGCTTGATTAATGCCACAAATGCGGTAATTGTTACGCGCCTCATTGTTCGGGCGGCGGGAGGCGGCCGAAAGCCAATTATAAATGCACATTGAAACCGCCAAACGCAATGGAAACAATGGCGTACCCGCACCTCTTACTAGTGTATTCATGTGGCCTGAATCGACGCCGCCACTGCTTCACCGTGCGCCATCGCTTTGCATCCTATTCCATTCCACTCCATTGATGCTGATGGTGATGATGATGATGTTAATGATCATCAACACTTTATGATAACGCAGGAAGAAGGCAAGCAGGTATACGAAATGTAGCGCATACGTTCACATCCCGGCAAACTACCCAGTGGCGGGGTAGGCGGTTAAAACACAAAAGGTAAACGCGGCTAATTAAAATTAATGGAGACGTCTAATGTCCGAACGTCGTCGGCTTGTTTATCATGCCATCAACCGCCGGACGTGAGCGTAATGAGTTCCTTAGTTGCGGAAAGGAGGGTGGTTTACAGGGTAGGTTTTTGACGGAGGCAAGAGTAAGGGCGAAACAATTCGCGGTTAAGATTTCATTAGACGATTAATATTCTTCGTTGTAGTGGGATGTTAAGAGTTGTAGATGAATTAAATCACAATTATGTCTTCGACTTGAAATTTATGAAATAATGCAACCTGAAATTCGATATCACAAATTGTAGATAGTGGTACGATCGAGGCTTTTTAGAAATGTAAATAGTCTTAAGTTTGATAACCACAGACTACCAGGCAGAATTAGTCAAGATTTTAAATACAAAATAAAAAAATTTCAAAGACTCCGGTTTCCACACAAAGACCTCATAATGGATACATAAACATTAACCAAAATAAGAAACCCAATCAACCAGACATAAAAAAAACATCCCGAATTCCGATGAATGTGTCCCACGCAGAATACATCTCATTGCTCATTCAATAAATTGTTTTATTGTGCTATTAAGAACTTAACATGAAAGGAGCCCCACTTCATCGGCTAGTAAGAAATCCTTGACAAGGAGGTTGTATCTCAAACCTTTCGCTGACTTGCCCGAGGAGATTAAATGCTCGGACATCTCTAGGCCCTCGTACCAAAACCTGAATAGTTCACTGGATTCCTTTCCCATCCTTTTCAGATGGTATCATAGGACAGAATGTCCTGTTATGAATCCACTATTTTTAACTCCTTCCATGACAGTTCGAGCACCTATTGGGTATTATCAGTGTTCAAGCAGAGATATCTCTTTTAAACCCATGGACAAGCTCGCTCGCTCTTTCGGGATATTCATTAGGAATCGTGAATGAGTCCTCATAGAATAGCTTTTTGGCAAGATATCGGATTGTGTAGTGCTGCTACGTCTATGCTATTTGAATTTCAAGTTGAACCCTTCCTGTCACCTGATAGCGTTTTGTTTTCGTGATGGATACGAAGAGTTGCCCTCAGGAGTTATTTCTGTATCTCCACATGAAGTGTGAGGAGTTGCAGCATCATTTCCAACCAAAGCCTCACCAATAGGATCTAGACATTAAGACTACCTTACTTGGCTCTGGAGAGAGAATAACTTTGGGCTGGATGCAAACCGAATTTTCAGTTGGTCGAAGGCCTTTATATACTGCAGTTCTTACGCAATATCCTGCACATTTCTAATGTGGTCTAATCTCGCATATTTTCCTATGTCCAACTTTTAAGCCTTTTCCGAATAAGTATAACGTCCAATGTTTTACATACAATTTTTTTTATCGCATATCTGATTCATTAGATTCATTGGAAGTCCAGGATCGCTGCTTTCCCGCAATATCTTAAAAAAATAAAATAAAAAACGAAAATATATTTATACGGAGAAATATTAGGCGTGCAAAATATCTTTTTCCATCGGTTTCGACCTACATTTCCTGGCACGTATCCGTATAAAAGTCTTAAGTTGCAATATAAAATTGATGACATTTTATTCTGCTACTCTCTCTAAACGCTACGAGCTGCACTACTCGACTCGAATATAGAGAAAATATGCCAGACGTTGCAAGACGACCATATTAAATTACACCAAATACTCCTCAGAATATAAAATAACCATTCCAATACAGACATATTAAATTTTGTATGTTATCATCATTTAAAACATGTGAGAGCTCTAAAGTGCGAGGATGAGCTTAAATTTTCAATGCAAATGTAGAGTAAATAACTTGTATCGCCTCCAAAAAGGACGAACATGGTTGATGTAGTCCTTCAGCGAGGTGGAGAAGTCACACGAGTTCTGTCGTGTGTCGACTTCACCAGACCTCGAAGGACCTTCCAAGCTTTATTACGTGTCGGGCGTCGCCGAGCGTTTGATCATCACGTGTGAGCGTCGCGACGCGACGGCGCTTTTGATATGCTGCTCGCGTCGTGTCATATCCCCTTGTGGCGGGGCGGGCGATGGCGCTAAAGGCGGCGGCCTTGGATGCGGAAAGGACTCCGATGTCCTTAGCGTCTTTTCCAATCATGAGCAGGGTTAACCGTAAACTTCTCTATATTAATAGTTACACTTTTCGGTGGATTTCGGTGAAGCTCTTTTAGTATAAGTTAGGTTAGGGGAGACCAGACTAGAGGTAGAACTTAAAGTGGGTTTCAAACAAACCACACGAGTGTATCTGTATTTCAATGTGTAATAAACTTATAAGTCGTTAAATTGAGTACATTTTTTAATAAGATAGTTTAGAAATGACAGCTCTTTGCAAACTTACAGTTTCCTTCGGTTCACAGTACAGAACACAGTTTTCGCCGGTCCACACTTGGGCTCATGATTCAGTACACATCGGTAAGAGTTGCACCATATTTCTGTCTGCAACTAGCTCTTGACCAAATATAATTCTATTGGTCGAGTACCTTTACAAAAATAAAACAAAATCGAACTCTAGTCTGTAGGAATGATTATAAATAGTACTCTGCTGGATATATTACTTTATTTTTTTCATTTGGAAATTATGAATTATTTAATGTCCTCTCTAAGAATAATCTCCCTTATCCAAACATAACTTGCTAAAATATAAGGAAAAAAAGCAAACTAGCTGTGAAAAATCATAAAAATCCCCAAACTAAACTAAAATATAAAACAAAAGCTAACTGAGCTGAGCTTCTGGGTTGGGTTTTCGTGAGTGGATAATAATCCGATATAAAATAAATTCGCTGCGCTAACAAGGTGTGTGCCTGGGAATACATTAAAAAGTAATTGAATCCCGGTACGCAGGGCGATACCCAGGAACAGACGACATGGCAAGGTGGAAGCAAGACGCCGCGTTATTTGTTTCATTAGTTTTCGGACGACCGCTGTGATGTTGGCGTCGAGCGTGAGGCACGCGCCGCCTATAACCAACCAGGCTACCCCGTGCAGATGTTCGCATCACAACAATCGCGGCGTATTAAAGCAAACACACGCATAGGAGTTTGTTGAGTTTTATAACTTTTACAAGTTTGGAGAACGTGCGATGCATCCACGGGTGGCTGCCATCGAAATAATAAACACGGGCAAAACACAAATACTAATCGCACACGGGTCCTATGGCCGAGCCGAATAGATGGCGTACGATTGAGGTTAGATGGTGGCACCACACGAAATCAATCAACGCGGTCGACACCCACGCCGGGGGAAAATAAACTTTAATCGACGCCAGAGTTTAGCGGCTGCGAAAAGTTTTCGAAAGTCAGGTTGGGAGGATGTAGACCCCGAAAGAAGAAAGAAAAAAAAAAATACAAGAAGCAATGGCCACGGGAGTCACACAACATCAAGTTTTCTTTTCGGCTGTGCGTTTCCTAGTTTTCTAAAGGTCTGGGGCTAAGCAATTTGACGAGAGGGACGATTTTCGTTCGTTAGCGATCTCGAAAAAGTTGCGATTGAATGCTGATAAATTGGCTGATTTGTAAACTGACCACGTGAGTCAAAGTGTTATTGTTTGTTGTTAACTTTTTGCCAAAGGAAGTATTACATACAATATTAACTGATAGTTGGTCAGTTTATTGCAAGCTGCTTCATCGGCACTTTCTTCAACATGATCAGATCATGGGTTTGGTCCGATGGTCAGATTTCATCGTCAGGTCAGATGATCGCTGCACTTATAAAGGAAAAATGCTCAATTGTTTAGACAGTTGAGAAATTAAAAATGCATGATATTGCTTATTTCGGAACTATGTATTTGTAAGAACAATTCAGCCATACGTCTGCTTTTATAAGCGAGGCGATGACAAAATCGTACGATGAAAAGGCATGACGAGAATGGGGGCGCGCGATGATCTGATCGCACAAATATTTTCCGATGAACTTGACCCATATTAACACTAGACTTTTAAGATGAATTTAAGCTTTATAAATATTTATATTCACACTCAGAGTTCATTTCACAGTTAACATACGTTAACTTAATGTAATTCTTTGTAAATAAATAATGAGTAAATGTTTAATGAAATTAAACTTATATATAACTATATTGTAATATAGTTATAATTGGCAAACATATTTGTAGAAATCTAAATTTGAAGTAATGCATAGAAATTCATATTTTTATAGAACTATATATGGAATATTCGAACAGTTGGAAAGATGAACGATAATCAGTTGCGCCCAACATAACATCGCATTAATCAAATAAACGCGTTAAATTTAGAAGCGCGGTGAGACAAAGCTAGAGTTTATTCATCGTCACACGGCTTGATGCAGCACATTCACGCATAACGTCTAGTGGGTACTAATAGACGCGGAACTAATGCCGAATATTGAAATATCTTTAGACGTTAGCAGACTTAAAGCAGACTTAACGCGAAATTTGTGAAGTGTGAACGCACATGCGTCGTTTGAGAGACTCCTTCCTTTTGAAGCAAAAGCATATTTTAGAGAGATATTCTAATTAATTAACGTTATTGAGAAATTATTAATTCAAAATATTTCATTTATACTTTGAATGACTGGAAAGTGGTTCCTTATTATATTTGACGAAATTGTTGAAGAGAATTTTCCATGTACGCATAGTTTTATAAATAAATTCGATGATGTGTAATGAGGTATTCTGTTGGATAAATAATTATTAATTTGTTTTAGTTATTATTATCGCTTATAGAAAACTAATCGATAACTCTGATAAATTCATGAGATTAAGAGTCTCATGCTCTACTGATTGAGCAAGCCGGGCATTTATTATCCAAGATTATCAAAGGTATTTTTTGTCTTAAAATATTAGACATTTTAGGTATTAGTTGGCAACAGCATGTTTTGGAATATAGTCTTTTCCGTCAAACTAATGTATATAAGGAAATTTTGTCGGCGTGGAAGATGTTACTTCAAATAAGGCCATCCCCGGATGTGTGAAATTTCTAACAAGACCAATACTACCTGTACAAAATTTACATTTTTCATTTTCAAAAACCAGTAAAATAACGATAGAAGAGAACAACATACAATGCGTATGTTACGCAGACGACGCTACGCTATTCGTTGACACCGAAGACGGACTGCAAAGGTAAGTTCACGCATTTGAGAAATTGTCAAAAAAAACTTAACATGACTATCTCAACAAAAAAAAAAACAAAATGTATGGTAATCTCCAAAATACCCATCAGGGCCAAAATTGTTATTAAAAAACAACCATGACGTCTAGCTGGGAAAACCTGACAGCAGACGTCAGACAACAACGCAGCGAGAATGTCTGGATGCCTTCGGAACTCTATATAGAAGAACTGGAACATGTCTATAGCCAGCAAAACCCGTATATATATAATGCCTGCATAGGACCTTTTCTAACCTACGCCGGCGAAACAAGAGCGAACACCGCCCTCACCAAACACATACTCAGAACAACAGGGATGCATGCTCTAAGAGCTATGAGCGGACTAACCATCTGGGACAAGAAACGGAATAGCGATATTAGAAAGAGGTGCAATGTACCAGACATAGTGCGATGGACAAGAAAT
>WSZQ02090689.1:0-11238 GCA_019419845.2 Weissflogia rhopalogaster | reverse complement strand
GTAGTCCTCTATAAACCTCCTTCACTTGGAAGATTTAGTTTGCAGCTCCATTTGGGGTATGAAGAAATTTCTCGTTGAAGCATATACAGAGTCCATGCATGACACCATAGTTGACATGTTAATGATTGCTACCATCTCGTTTTTCATGGAGTTATTTCGAGTCCTCATCTGCCGATTCTGGCGTTGCACCGATCGAAATTTCTTTTGCAAGCTCTCGCAACGCTTAGCCAAACGGGCATGCTCAGAAAGGGATGTATCCGAATTACCCGCAACATAAAAAATAAATGTATGATGAAAAGATTCCCAGATCTGCACAAACTTCGAATTCCACGAATGGTTTAGGACCCCCCATGGCCGTCGTGATAAACCAGCCTAGCTGAAAGGTTATATACACAGGTTAATATTTTCAATAAATGCTTACATTTCTCTAAGGCGCATCAATGTCAAGAGCGTCCATAATTTTTCTCTTCTGAATGCGATCTATGTTGTACACAGAAGCACAATCGAAATGGATGGAATCACAAACGAAAACGAACGCGGGTGGAAAATGGCACAATACGAAAGCACGAAAGCAAAAGCGTAGTGAAAGCACAAAATATCTATAAATCTATGCAAATGGCGATCCGCGGGCAAGAGCACGATTTGCTCAATTTTCGGTGATAATCGGTATTCGTCGGAGGTTTTCGTTGTTAAGTAGCGCTGGTGCTGTCGCTGCTTGCGACATTTCTGCCCGCATTTCCCCTACCCCACCACTGACCAAGAGTTCCTCGGCAAGTGAACTGCCCCTGCGAGTAGTTTGTAAATGAAATTGCGGATTTACCACGTGTTCACAACGTTTTCCTCATTTTTCTACAAAAATCTTCAGAAGAAAACCTTTGCGACACTAAATTCCATAATGGGCAAGCGAAAACCTTTCAGGAAAGGAGCAGTCAAACATAAAGTGAATAAATTAGTAAGAACCGCAATTGCCTATGCCCAAACTAATACTTTAAATTTCAAACATAACCTTGCAGAACTCCGGTGAAATTGTTGATAATCGGAAACCTTACGAAGAAATTCTACGAGAAAACGAGGCATTTGAAAAATACTACAAGGTTAGTAAATATCTTTATTTTATTAAAAATGAAGTACATTTTTTATTGTTGATTTCAGTATCTTAATATTTGTCCTGAAAATGAGTGGGAAGATTTCCTGAAGTTCATAAAGTCCGATTTGCCTACAACGTTTCGCATAACTGCATCAAAATGTGAGGCTAAAAAGATGGTAGATATTGTGCAAGGGCAATATTTACAAGAATTGCTTAGTCAGAATGAAACGTTGAAGACTACAATATTTGCTTTACCATGGTATGTATAAAATTCGCTTGTTTTTAAGTGACATTTTAAGTTTCATCATTACGTTTCTATTTTGTAGGTATCCTAATAATTTGGCTTGGCAAATGAATATTACAAAAAAGGAAATCAGGCGTGAGGAACCCTTCTACAAGCTGCACAATTTCCTAATATCTGAAACAATGAATGGTTCTATATCACGTCAGGAAACGGTGAGTATGATACCACCAATCGTTTTGGATGTAAAGCCACATCATAAAGTGTTGGATATGTGCGCTGCTCCTGGAAGTAAAACAGCGCAACTTCTCGAATTTCTTCACGCCGACGACACGCCAGTGCCTTCGGGTTATGTCGTTGCAAACGACATTGATAACAAACGTTGCTACATGTTGGTGCATCAAGCAAAGCGTCTAAATTCGCCTTGTTTGGCTGTTATCAATCATGATAGTTCCATCCTGCCGAATATGAACGAAACTGTGAATGGGCAAATTGAACAGGTACAGTTTGATCGCATCCTTTGCGATGTCCCTTGCTCTGGAGATGGAACACTGAGGAAGAATCCAGATATTTGGATGAAGTGGACGGCTGCAAATGGTATAAATTTGCATGGCGTGCAAAATAGGATTCTTCGACGTGGTTGTGAGCTACTGAAAGTTGGTGGCCGTATTGTTTACTCGACATGCTCGTTAAATCCGCTTGAAAACGAGGCGGTTATTCATCGACTGTTGGTGGAAACTGATGGAGCTATGGAGTTAGTTGATGTTTCTTCGCAGTTGCCAGGCTTGAAGTATACTCCTGGTATGGAAAAGTGGGCTGTAGGTTCGAGAAATTTAGAGTTTTATGACACGTTTGATGAGGTTGATGCAAAATGGACGACGACAATTCGGCCACAGATGTTTCCACCCAAAACGGAAGAGGATAGACAGAAATATAAACTGAATCGATGGTGAGTCATTATTTTATTTTAAAGGCTGACTCCACTAGAAACGCGGGTGAAATCGCCGAGCTCTGGCGCTCGTTTTGAATGCAGACTGGGTGCGTTTTTGATAGGTTTTATTTATTACCCATTTAAATTTCGGATTTGTAAGCAAATTATTCTGATAAAATGCTATACATGTTGACATTTAGAGTTGATTCTCCTTAGGTGCGATATAGCAAAATAGTACTAAGCATTAAGAATATCATTAGAATTCGAAATTCAACACACAATTGTATACTTTCAAAACGATAAAATATTATGAAAAATCTTTCTTTGAATACTATCAAAGTTATGGAATGAATTATTTCTAAGACTACTGCAGTGTGCCATACTTTCAGAATTAGGCATAAAGAATGTTGAGTTTTTTAATTAGCTCTTCAAAATATCAAATTTTAAGATCGATTACCAA
This sequence comes from Weissflogia rhopalogaster, assembly GCA_019419845.2. Taxonomy (NCBI): domain Eukaryota; kingdom Metazoa; phylum Arthropoda; class Insecta; order Coleoptera; family Staphylinidae; genus Weissflogia; species Weissflogia rhopalogaster. The sequence goes on along the minus strand of WSZQ02090689.1, from coordinate 8,519 downwards.
ATTAAAAAGGCGTAAATAAATTATATTAATTTTTATTATAACTTTTAAATTTAGCATTCGAATATTACCACATCAACAAAACACCGGAGGTTTCTTCGTAGCGGTCCTTCAAAAATCGAAAGCACTCACTGTAAAGGAAAGATTGTCCAAACCGTTATCGCAAGACGAGGAAAAACCGGAAAAGAAAGAAGAATTCGACCCGAAACTTCCACAGAATCAACGCAAACGTCGACGACAAGATGGCTTCCGCGAAGATCCGTTCGTCTTTTTCACTGATGACGAGCCGGTCTTCGGAGACATCAAAGATTTCTATGATATTAATGGTGACTTTGATCAGAAATGTTTGTTGGTGAGATGTCACGCCGGCAAGAAGAAAAACATCTATCTAACTTCACCACCCGTGCGTGATTTGATTGTTTCGAATCAAGGCACGGTTCGGTTTATTAACACCGGCGTCAAATTATTCGTGAGGAGCGATAATAGAAACATGAAGCGCTGTCCGTTCCGCATCGCTCAGGATGGCTTGGAGAGTATTTTTCAGACGATCGGGCAGAGCAGAAAGATCAACATCCCCAAAGAGGATTTGGTTACGTTGTTGCTAAACGATAATCCGGAAAAATCACCGAAGATTGAGGAATTATCCGAGGGTATTCAAGAGCAATGTGCGGAATTCGAAGCGGGTAGTTGTGTTTTGATATATACGGAAAATGGGGTGGAGGGTGAAAATAAGGATGTTGGAGATCGCTTTGTTTTACATTTGAGTGGATGGAGAGGTACACATTCTTTGAGGGTATATATGGCTCAATGCGGTACTATTCATTTACTGCGACTACTTGGAGAAGATGTTTCTAAATACGGTATGTTTAACTACTTTACATTTTGTCTTATAAACGTGTTTTACTTATAAAAATTAACCTGTTTCTAAAAATGCAACGAAATCATATTAAAAAATCGCTCATATTACTGCATTGTGCGGAACAATTACCATGAAAATCCTGATCATAGTGTCGCAATTCTATAAGGAAGTAATCGTCGAGTATTGGGCGCTCGCGTTAACCCCAAATGCGATTCCCGTAAGAATGCATTAGAAGGCATTTTTTGCGCTATTTCATTGCCGATTTTGATTTTCGATTTGTGAACAAAAAAAATGTGATAAAATGCGATACATGTTGATATCTTGATATACCCTTTTGCAGTGGGAACGGTACAGAAATCTTATTTCGTTCTCAATTCTTTAGTCATTAGAATCACAAATTCAATGCGAAATTACTATAAATGCATTCAAAGTAATTATTTTTAAGGGAAAAAGATTTTAATATTAAGTTAATATAAACAAAATCACTTTTAGTGTCAACGTGCAGTCGAGTTGTGAAGTGCCCAAATTCGAATAATGATCCGTGATGCCTATAAGGGGCAAATATTGTTGTAAAATCGTATGTTTGTATTTAGGCACTCCCAAAATCTGCAAACTAATCATGCTTTAATTTTCTTTTTCACAGATAAAAACAAATTCCAAAAACTTAAAGATGAACCAATTGAAGACGCTGATGACGCAATCGCTGATGATGCAATGGAATCAATAAAAATTGAAATCAAAGCTGAGTAAGTGAGTAAAGAATTTATTCATATAACTTGAATATTAAACTGGCGACAACGATAATAAATGATTATTAATATTAATCAACTATGAAACTACACGGTTTCGCTAGTGGAAATTATTTTAGTCAACCTGTTTTTCTAATTCTCTTTTGACACTAAGAATAATCATCAAATACATTAATTAAACTATAAACTTTGAGTAATAAGCAATATGGCGTCGGAATGTAACGACTACTCACCTAACGAGCCTTCTATTGGATAGAGATTGTGTTTTTAGGTTTTTTCGACCTTCTGGACGTCTTTCGCTTGTTTTTTTTTTAATTTACCTTGTCTTTGTTTTATATCTAGTGCAGCTAATACACAGTATACAAAATAGATTTATACGTACGTAATAGCAAAACGAAGTAGTTTATCATCGTAATGGATGCGTATATAAAAAGTTGCAAATTTTGGTTAAATCTTAATTTTGACCTGCTTTATAATTGTCGTTTTGATTCGCGCATTCTTCGTACACGGCTTCTCGCCCATCAGGTGCTTCTTCCAGGTGAATTCCTCGTCTTCTAGGTTTTCATGGCAGAGTGGACATCGGTTACAGCCTTCAGTTATTTCTTAAAGAAGAGAAAAGGTAAGTATAAATACATAAAATATATTTTAAAAGAAATCTGGACATATATAGTCCGTATATGTCTGCTGTTATTTATCAGCTATTAATTGATAATTGAATCATTTATTCCAGTGGTGAGCATCCCGAACATATTTGTGGGGATGTGAAATCCCAAAGGGGTTGTCCCCTTACACCATGTGAAATCCGATTAGGCAAGATACTCGTGCTTTACTGGCCTACTGAAAAGAAGTTGTTCGCTATATTCTATTGCCATTCAATTTCCTGAGAGTAATTTTTCATCAGTTACAATTATTGGCGCCCTCTGTTCGGCAGGGCCTATTCTATACAGGGACCCCTAGGCATATGCCTTGGGTGCAAAACAAATTTTCACTGAATGTAGTTTTTTTGCAATAAAACACAGTAAAATACATATTAAAAAGCATAACATACCGGAACAACACAATTCGTGCTCTTGCAGCTCGTCCAATCGCACGGGCTCGGTACACTGCGCGCACTGTGTGTAGTTTTCACGATGCTCACAATCGACAAGAATGTGATCGGTGAGGGCGGCCACCTCCACCACCTGACTGCACTCGGCGCAGCGCACCAGCATCGGGCACGAGCGCCAGTAATGCGAGTTCATCGAATTGCTGGTGGCGAAAATGGCCACCTCCGCTTGTCCACAAAATATACAGTGCCTAAACACACAGTAAAACATTTACAACATCGACGAACAACAACTGCAAACAATCGCCTACTTGTCATCGTCATCCTTGGAGCCATTGCTAGGCGTCGAAATGCCACTGCCACTGTTTTTCTCGCCGTTGACGTCGCCATGATTGATTTTCACTATGTTGCCACCACTCAGACTCTTGGTGAGCGTGTAATTACGCTCGGCCTCCGCGGAGATGTTATGACTCGCAATATTCATTGAACTCTGGCATTTGTTCATACCGCTGCTGGTGGTGGTACCTACCCCACTGCCGTTGTAGCATGGTTCCGGACTCATAGATTCGTTGCCTTGTATAACGCGGTTGCGTTCCATCAATTCCTTTTTGCGTTGTAGGTCGATTTTGTCGAATTCGTGGAACAATTGACATAGTAGATTCCGGCGGGTGATGTCGTCGTCTGGGGGTAATTGTTTTCGCACTAATCGGGGGTTTACTTTATAGACGAGGACAAGAATGCGCTCCGCTACCTTGCGCACTGCTTCGGCAGGATGATGAAGGCCACTGGAGCCGAATTCGGATAATGTGCGACATGTTAATCCACTGAAAATTATTCAGACATTTTTATTAACATCCGAGCCCTAGTTTTAGTACAATTCTATATCTCCTAATAACTTGTTAAGTGGTTATCGATTAATTGCATATTGGATAATTAAATACTATTTAGTTGGTTTTATGTGTTGGTAATGTATGTGCACAAATATGAAACAGTAGAACACGATGATAGTTTGAATCTAGAATTACATGAAACAGAATCAATCGATATATTTAATAAGTTTTGGTATAATTTGAGTATTGCGAGTATAAGAATGATCCCTTCTAATTAAAAATTATGTTGCATGCTGGGTAAAATTATTGGTTTTGTGGGGTTTGCCCATTAGCACCATCTGAAGAATTATAACACGGTGTAAAATTTCAAACTGGGACTTGGTCTAAACTATCAGGGTAACTTGGAAGGTTAGATTTTACTCACTGAACTGCTGTAAAATTTCGGAAAAACTAGGCTATGTACAATTGTTATTTTCTTGTAGTCGAAAGATGTTTTCTTGAAGGCTTGTATTGTCCTCGAAACTTAAAAATATCCTTTCAGGAGCCGTGATTTTCGTTTTTCCTTATGGATTAATTACTAATTATTTTTTACACTAATCATTAAAATGTTATAACATTACCCATCTAAAAACTTTCTTGTTGTGTGGGGTGAAGTTGTTATATGTTTTTTTTTTTTTAATCTATACTTCTTATTTAATCTCTACTGGTTGCGTGCATAGCGTGGATTAAAGACACGAACTCACGACGTATGCAATTGCATATGTTGTGAGCTCGTAATATATTTCAAAAATAATATGATATAGAGACATATTTGGCATATTTATAATTGTCCCGATTTAGTTTTCTTAAAACAAGAATTATGTACCAAGGATTACACGGATTGTTTGTTGTTTTTCAGTGCTATTTGTTTTATTTCGAAAGGAAAATAAGAAAAGATAATAAAGTTGGAAGAAATCTCAAGGGTTATTCCACCCGTATGAGACGAAATCACAAGTGGTCTAAAAGGGAACCCCATGTTGTATATAATTGCCATGTACTGAGGGCCTCTTCTATGCCGGGGTCCTTATGCACTTGCCTACTGAGCCTAATGGATAAACCGCCATTGATTAACCCCCTTTTAACAGTGTATTTATGTTGCAAGACAAACAATATACAACTATTAAATATAAGTAAAAACATATAATTATTTACCTTTGCTTATCTGTAGAAATTCCTTGACTAATAATCAATTGCTCAACCATCTCTGCCCGGCTTAGAGCCAATCTTGGATGTGTACTGCTTATAATTGGACGACTAAGATGAACCGGAATAATATGCAATTCCCTAAAAGTTCTGCAAGGTATTACAATAATCTCATTAAAAGGCATGCAATAATTGAAATCAGTTGAGGCCCGGGTAACTACAGCAACTACTCTTAAAATGTATCCCTGTAACTCCATCACTGTTATGTGTGTCTCATAAGATAATTAACAAACCTAACACTTTTACAATCCGCCATTGTGAGGATTGTATGAACAGCCATGTGATGAATACGTGCGCTTGTATCTCCCGACTTTGTCAGTAATTCCGGGAGTAACTTATCAACACTTCTTGAGACTTCAGCCGGCGACACCCTGAAAAAAATTAATATTTAGAATATTAGCTTACAATTCCATAAGAAAATGGGTACCTTCCAGGCACGTATTGAACGAAATATAATCGAATCACTTCATTCGCCAAATTATAAACACTAAAAACTTTGTCCCTCAATGCGCGATGCAGTAAAAAGATGGCAGCGCGTCCCGTTTTATTCGCTGTATGCATACGGGTGTTGTCATAAGATAACAACTCCTCCCGGAGTCGATTCAGACCTTCCTCCTTATCAAGATAGTGTTTGGCGTAAAACTTTTCGACAATATCCGCCCCGAAAACTAGGATTGGTAACGCCGCTTGCTTACGCTCGCGTTCCGTGAGTTTCGACGTTGTACGATGCTCCATTTCTAGTTGGCAATCCCTTAGGAACTCGTTGGTAGCTGAACTGCAAGAAAGTCTGGTTTTATTACATAATATTGCCTGAATTCCGCAATATCAGCCCATTTGGGGGTAACTCACTGCCGCAGTGTTGGAAGAGGCTTGTCCTCGTATTGCTCGTACGTTGATTTTACAATAGAACCAGCCGATTTATTTCGCCGACGAAACGAACCTCGCTGTTGCAGCCCCGTTGGACTGCCAATCGATGGTGATGCTGATTTAGGGCTCTGCATTTTGTGCAGTGGTGATGGTGGCGCGTGATAAATGTGTTGCCCACTTCCACCGCTACCGCCACCAGGTGTCGTGCTGCCCTTTAAGATCGGCGATAATTTATCAACGGGTGCCTCGTCGGACTCGTCATTCTTCGCACAGACACCTGTCGCCGTCTCCAACAACTGATCAATATTTAACTGTTGATACACGTTCGCTCGAAACTCATCCATTTGATTCTTTTTGATTCCAGCGCGTTCATAGTCCTCCATTTCGATCGCGTGCTTCTTCTCCAACTCGTATTTGCCCAGTTTCTCGCCGGCACTTCGCAAATGTTCCATCGCTAGTTTCAATTTGCGTGCGTATTCATAACGTTCGTCTGACAACATCAAAACAATAAAAATATCAAACTGAAAAGTGCTGATAACTATTTACATACTTATAACAGCAATATGCTTCTTCAACTCCATTTCGCGGATGATTTTTGCGACGTCCACATCGACGTACATGTCGAAAGCTAGGTCATCAAAGGGTGAAAAGTATTCAGGATCGTTTAAAATTGCCTCTAGTTTGCTGGCACATTTCGTATCGATTTCTTCTTGTTGTTTTGTACGGTTTTCTTTTTCGATGCCCAATACATTGATAGCTATCAGGCTTACCTACAAATTTGTATACATAAGATTATGACAGGTATTTGGTGATTTAGGTTATTTAAGTAGGTGAAAATAGATTCAATGCTATTTTCAACTGGATGGATGGATAACTGTAATCCGTGAAAATAGTCTTCGGTTCGTATCTTGTTATATAATGCTAACGTTTTTGATACGTTTGTAGTTTTAGAATCATTGCCTTTTAAGTTATGGTTGCGTGGGGAGAGTTTACGTAATTTAGATTATTTACGTAGGCTATCTAAAGGAAAATAAGATCGAAAGTACTTTAAAATAAATAATAATATATTTATTGCAAAAAAAGCAACAGGCGAAAGTACTCGATTATTTGCAGTTGACAAACTATCATCCTAATTGTAACTTGTTTTCATTGCAGTGGGCTACTAAAATTACTTCTTGGATAAACGTTCGTGCTCCTGAATAATAAAATTGGCGTGCATTTGGTGTCAAAAAGGTGCTAAAGCGCGCCACATTTTTGACATGGATGTGTTATCTATCTCAAAAACTAGAGCCAATCAACTTTTCTCAATGTGCTATTCGTGTTCAGCACAAAAATTTCATTTAGGAATTTTATTCAAAAAGATGAAAAATGAAAAATTTGTTATCCCGTGTTATCGAACAGCGTGTAGTACACAAGGTAATTTAAGGTTATCTTAAGAGATTTAGTTAAAAGAAGTTGGATACAGGTTAGTAGATCACATGAGGTTAAGTCTAGTACGTACTTGATTATGTATGTTATATGTATTAGAATGATTTTCCCCAATTCGTAACTTGACATACGATGCTAACGTCTTTGGCACATTCGCGGATTTCAACTCGCGACTTTTGAAGCCGGTATTTTGATTATCCGATAGCGTGATATACCCCAGGTAATCCCAGGCAATAGCTGCAACATCGGCGACAGTATTGGTGTCTTCATTACTCGAAAACAACTCGATTTTCGTTGCTACAAATAAACATCATTAATATTTCACAATTCGCCAAAATAAAACGAATTCATGTCGCCCGTACGAATTAAGTATTGATGCATCAACATCTGTATCTTGCTAAGTGACGCCCGATTTTTCAACTGCAGGATCAGCTCCTGCGGGTACTCGCAGTTTTTTCCACTCTGCCATCCCTTCACCGTTGGTCCGTGTGCGTTCAGTTCTAGCGCCTTGTATTTGGGGTCTTCATCTGTTGCACATGGGTTGGGTGTGATAATTAGGAACGTATTCGTTGAGTTTTACAATTTGTGTGACAAAGTACGTACCACTCGCGTAAACGACGTGATAATTAATCTTCGTTGGCATCGTCGCGAAGATTGACTGTGTCGTATCGCTGTTTGACGGGTGTATTACGGGTCACATGTTGTCTGCGACTACCTCTTGTACGCGTTGGCGGCGGAGGCGGTAGCAGCGGCGGCAGCGAACGAAGACGTGTAGAATGAAATGACATATTGATTTTCCAGCGGGCGGCGCGGCCTTATTTTAGTGCGGCCTCTTCGCTAGGGAGCGGCGTGGCGCAGCGGAGTTTGCCGTTACCGCCAGCCACCCCACAGTCCAACCGGTGCCGGTGGCCACATGCACGCCACGCGTTATTCATTATTCAACGCAATTATTCAACCGCGCACGGAATATTTACAAATCTATTTCTCCAATTAAACATATCAGCCGCGACTATTACATATGGCTAATTTTCTTTCAGTTTCTGGATTGTACAATCGATAACCATCAAATTTAAAGAGTTTATTAAAAATTAATGGAAGTTATAATAATGTTTGGATATAAAGAATGAGTAAAGGTTAAGGTTGAAAGAAATGGAAAAACCCACTTTTATTGTATTTGTAATTTTTATATAAGTCACAAGTTAACACGTTTCTATAAGTTCTAGTTTTAAGTACAATCTCTCATTTAATTCATTTCCAAATGGGAGGTTATCGTTAACATTTCTGTTTCCATTCTCAATAACCTCGTGAAATAGAATCAGGTTTGGCTAGCATTGATGCATTTGAAGATGTTTAAATTTAAATAAGGTTATGTGGAATTACTGTGTACTGGAATATGAACTTCTATTATTCCTTCTATTATTTATATCTGTGGGGTTTCTACCCACGCATCTGCTATGCACATTTGTCGTAAAGCTGTGTAAAATCTCTGCCGTCACAAATGT
>WSZQ02090678.1:0-13696 GCA_019419845.2 Weissflogia rhopalogaster | reverse complement strand
CCCATCCAACGCGTAGCTACGTCCGACGTTGCTTAACTGCAGTGATCTAACGAGTACCCAGCTCCACAACGTGGCAAGCCGCCCAAAATAATATAAAAAAATTAAATAAATGTATCTTTTTTGTATCCTTGGTGTACTTCTTTGTGATAAGCGTTCTCTTATTATTATGATTACTGCTTTCCCGTGTTCTTCCCCAACTCCTTCGTGTTGGACTGTTGCCGTGCATGCTCCCCAGGAGCTTATTTGGTAAAATTTCTATATACCATACAGGGGTTCAATTCCAGGCGATAGCCATCTCCACTCTCTTCGGCAACTATATTGACGTTATGGTTGGCTTATTTACTAGATTCAATTCGCTTTTCATTTAATTTATACATACTAATAAATAATAAGTTAATAAGTTAATATTAGTTGTCATATTTTCTATGAAAAAATATAAACATAAATCAGCCTGGCTATAACAGTAGTGAATTCCTATATCCTATGCATCGTTTACACCTGTACGATAGCACATTCATCCTAAACCGTTGTTATATTACAACAATGACATTTATAGCGTCATAATATTAAATAAAACTGATTAAATCATTATAACTTCATCTCTTTGCTGTAATTCCAGGTAATTTCTTTATTCATTCTCATTTTACATTACGTCAATTTATGTCCATGTTAAACAGTTATTTAATAAGAAATGACATGAACGTCTTTTTATGTACAAATATTCACTTAAAAAATATATTTATGTATATAAAATTATTTACATAAAATGCGTAATAATCACAATAATAAAACAAATAAATTATAAATAAACAAGTTGAGAACAAAGTTTTAACGTATATAATTATTTTATTTCATCGATTAAACTCTCATTTAAAAAGTTATTGGGTAATAATTACGCAAAAATTGCATTGTTTGATTGCATATTATACTACATACGCTTAAGGCATCGCCAAGTATAATATTTTGCTCTTCCATTGTTCTTTGATAAATCAGTTTAATCCGGTGTTTCCCAAGGTGGGACTCACGGAGCAAAATGGCAAATTCATCCCGGGCGGGGATTCCCCACTTCATCCCAGGGAGTTGGTTTCCCTTGATAGCTAACTTTAAATTAAGCTCAGAATGGCTTAGGTGTTGTATGGCACATAAAAAGTTTGGAAAACAGTGATTTAACCCCTTGACTTTTTTGTATTTAGTCGACAATGAGCCGTGTCAGCAGCCGTGTGGCTCGAGCATTCGCTCAAGTATCGATCATGGCTTGGCACGACTCTCGCTCGTGGTTATCACACTTGGATTAAAGTTTCTACCGCGAGGGAGCCTCGCTGTTATTGATCAACGGGTTACTAGACATAGGAATAACATTTCAAAGAATTTATAAAGGTCGGCAGTAGTTAACAGCCATAGCTAAGCTCAAAAAGTTGTCTAGATTGTCCTAAATTAATCTTGTGGCAGAATATTAAATAATATCCATTTGAAATATGCCAACAAACATTGATAAAGTCTGAAAGTATCGCATTATTTAATATATTTCTCTTCACAAATGGGTGTAACTTTGTTATTTATCAATATATTTAGATGAAAATTTGATAATATATAGATTAATATATAGTCAATATTATACCAAAAACTGAATAACTTCATTTAATAATATCCATTTGAAATATGGCAACAAACATTGATAAAGTCTGAAAGTATCGCATTATTTAATATATTTCTCTTCACAAATGGGTGTAACTTTGTTATTTATCAATATATTTAGATGAAAATTTGATAATATATAGATTAATATATAGTCAATATTATACCAAAAACTGAATAACTTCATTTAATAATATCCATTTGAAATATGGCAACAAACATTGATAAAGTCTGAAAACGTCGCGTTATTCAAGATATGTCTTTTCAAAAATGTGTGTAACTTTGTTATTTATCAATACATTTAGATGAAAATTAGATAAAATATGGATTAATCTATAGTCAATAGTATACCAAAAAATGAATAACATCATTTAACAATATCCATTTCAAATATGGCAATAAACTTTGAGCAAGTCTGAAAACAATGACTTATTTAAAATATAATTTTTCAAAAATGTATGTGACTTGGTATATGCATGCTGCTGGTCCATAATTCGAAGTAGTTATGTGACTCACCGGAATTGGGCTGCGAAAATTTTGTTAAGAGAACAACCTGTAATCCCTACATGTCATGTACTGTGTGTTACCAACTGCACAGCCGGCGTCTGCATTATCACATTCTCTTTCCGTCCCAGTTGATCTGAATTTGATTGAATCATCGGAATTATCACTGCAATATTTTAATATAAAGCATTTGATGCACTTGAAACGAAGTCATTGCCACTAGAAAGGGCGACTATCTGAAAACGAGAAAATTCAATGCTATATGATCTGAATGATCAAAAATCATATTACTTCACTACGTTTGAACTATTTATCTGGATAAATCCATTTGTATTTAACCTCGTTATCGCTTGCATTCATGCCATTTTCCTTTTAGTTTCATCAACTATCAATTTTCATATCGCATGTTCTTCCACTATTTCCCATATATGACATACAATTACTTACTCTTCTTCCTCGCAAACATTCAGAGTCAACGAACTTCCCGGATACAAAAAGTTTGTCCAACTTTTCATTTACTGGGCAGTGTTATTAATAAATGTTAAAAATTTAAAAATTAAAAAAGGTTGACCTCAGAAGACAGCTTAATAATAAATTTATTAATTTATGGTTGCAAGGAATAGAGGAACTATTTTCAGTAAAATTTCAAATTAGTGAAAATTGATGTTTATGATCGTACAAAATTTTGGCATATCTGCATCAAATTTAACGAAAATCCTGAAGAATGTAGATTATTTCATAACGATTTGATTGGTGTATGGTTTATTGAAATATAATTTACATGTTCAATTTTATGTTAGTTCCAAGGCGATAATCAGACTAAGCACTAAACCAGGCAGTGTGGACTTAAATAGCGAGCTGTGGCACACGCCCTCATCACTTTTTGTTAATTCAATACACCACCCGCCAGATGCTTCACCTGTCCGAATATAAACGAAGATTACCGATTTAGGCGTGGAATGCGTGTATCTGCTGTTTGCAGTTGTTGGCGTGGTGTATGCCACAGACTGGGTGCCACAGATCAACTATGGAAAAAGAAACGTTTTCGGTGGTGTACGCATGTAATCTTATTGTTAGCAACGTTTGGTGTTTGATGTTGATACATTTTGGTGTCGCAGCAAACCGTGTAGTGCACGATATATATTGTGTGTCGTATTATAACAATGTCGGTTATTAAAACATGTGTGGTGTTATTTGGTTTCTTCTGTTATGATTTGTAACAGAGTATTGATAATGTTAATAGTCTTTGCTATAAACTACGTGCTTTTTCACTAATAAATGTAGGATTCTTTGCTACATTCTGCATTCACTCATATATTTTTCAGGGCTTATGAAAATAACAGTTTTCAGATTTATAGGTCTACTTTGATTATGTTTATGGGGAAGATTGAAATTCGACTAGAATGAAACGACTTACGGAGTTTGGTTTACCCCCTCCACTCATTTTAGTTCATACACCAACAAATACAGCTAGTTGGCGCTGATTCTCGAACCAATTTCTACATAGGGAGTTGCCTATCTAGATATATCTATAATCTATGAACTAGACTCTGAAGCTCTGTCTTAAGAGCCTAGCCTTGTCTACCAAATGTAATAGGAGATGAAGCGACAAACTATATCCTTTTAAATTCATAGTCAAGCAAGACTAGTCACACAAGCTTGAAGCTTGTGAAGAACGCCAGACATGTGATGAGCCGCTAAGTTTGAAAATTTATTGTAAGCAACATAGCGAATTTGGATCGTAGCTTTTAAATTATCAACTATTAGTAAATATATTATTGTATAGAAGAATCATTAAAAAAACCTGTATTTCTCAAATTATGTGTAAATTACATGATATACCAAGAAACGCACCTTCATAATATCCAATATTGCAATAAATAAGGCTTAGATCGATTCTTTGATGTTGGTGTCCACATTTGAATTTACTACGAGAACCTAAGCTTCTAACATATCAAATATCATTAAGCATATGTAGATGTCGAATCCACAATTTTCAACACAATTCCATTGATTTGTCAACACCTCTTCGAAATTTACTACATTGTGCGCGCAGTTACAACATCCCATCGAACAACAATCAACATAAATTAACATATTTCTATTTTCTATCTCTATCCGGTATGATCGCAACCTGTTTATAGGCGTAAACTACAATTAACAATAAAAAACCTGAATTAATTGCGCCAACATAGTAAACTGCTTTAGTTGTGAATTGAGGTCCTTTCACAAGCGTGAGTCTAGATAAACGGTCTTCAATTAAGCACGTTGTGATGTACGAAGTGTATGTACTTCCGTGAATTACAGACAATTTATTTAATTTACACGCGAAAAGAAATTGTTTCAATGAGAATTTTAGAGCAAAGACAGTCACGATTCTTTTTAATCAAATATTTTTATTTTCAATTTTAAAATTCACAATCACGATAACGGTAATATGGGATACTTGCTTATTAAGAGGATATCATTATTGAATTACAATCATTTTAAGATTGTTTATTATCTGTGGTATACCTAATAGTCGGTGTTACTTAATAAATAAAAATAGTAGCATAATATTTCATAGATTCTTTTTATATAAACGAGCCCCGATAACCAAACTCCTAAGTAGTGATTGATAGTAAGATATTTCGAGAGTTTCTGAGATTGCCAGAAGATGGAAGCTTCCTTTATCAAATAATTATGATTTTCTAATCATTTCCAAAGCTTGACTAATCCTTAAGGACTTCAGTTAGTATCACTCGATAAGTCCAATTATGAATAATCAGAAATTAAATTCGTAAGGGTAATAGAATGATAATATTGGCAATATTCGTGCTCCGATAATTAAACCCCCGAATAATACTTTACACTAAAATATTTGTTCATGCGCTAGTTGCAAACAGTAATGAAGCATGAAGCGAAGTATGCTTAATCACGGATCGAAGTGTTCTGTACTATGGACCGAAGCAGCCAGTTCCTTAATAAATTGAGAATTATCACCAGAAGTTATTGCAGGTTGTTATCACGAATATGGGAATTACATTTCAATGCTTATGTTGTTATTGAAACCGTCACATCGCTGCTGGAAAATTTGATTGAATAAATGCCGAACGTTAAATAGGCCTCGAATACTTCAAGGCCTAAGTAAGAGAGGCCTATTCTTGAGAAGTAGAGAGGTTCTCGAACGACCCTCATAAAACTGTCACCAGCCAGAAAAAAGCTACTAATTGCGGTAAAGATATTCACCAAATTCTTTAATTGTAATTATATCATCAATTTGCACTTTAATTAATGTAATTTTAACAAATTTGGATGAGTCATTTTATTATCTATCGATAGAGGTCAAACACAATATGATTTTATGGAGCGCGGTGGGTTATGGAGTTTATGGAGGGTTAGAGCTTTTGTTATTAATTGCCAATAACTTGCGTCCAGCTCGATCAATCTGAATGATATTTACATCGACGCATTTGTTGAATTTTTTGTGATTCTGTTTTGGTTAAATACTTTTTAGCAACGGTTGATAGATCAAAAGGTGTGATGATTTTTATAGTCATGCATGCTAATTTCCATAAGAGATATCCACTTTAATTGATGATTACATACGTTCGGTATCTGATATTACAAAACGAAGACTACGGGTCTGATTACAATAATACAATTTATAATATATTTGAAGCTCCAGTATCGAATGTCAAAATTTTATTTTACGTGTTATTTTAAATGGGGCACTTTGATTTCGCTGCTGGAAAGTTCGCTGTTAACTTTTTATCGGTGTTATTGCAGGCAGCAATGACTGAGAGTAGCCCGCTTCCAAATTATGTCAACCAGGAGTGTCAAACTCAAAAACAAATTAAGGTCGAATAATCAATGTTTAACCCTACATGAGCCACAATGTAATAAATTGACGTCTCAAACGGGATCACACTAAATATTGCTTGAGCCACCAAAAACTATATTCCGTGCTCGATTCGCAATTGGTCGATCGTGAATATTATTATTTTCATGCCACTACAACTTCAACTATCAACCTTACAACATGGCAAGTGTTCGATTAACTCTGCCTAAATCGTCCTAATCGGCATATCATGAGAAGAAAAAATCACGTTAAAATGTAGCAAAACATAAAAAAAGATTCGTCGAAAAAATGCTAAAACCAATCGTTTATATAAATAAAGCTTGAAAATAGTTGGATATCCGATTTGAAGGGCAGTGAAAATAGGTGGTGCCCTATTGAAGGACTTAATCCTTATGTTTAAGGATTATTGAAGCTATCTCAGCCTCTATAGGCATTGGTGCCACGTAGAGGGTGTGAAGACAGATTGATACACTGATTTGTTAAAGATGCACCCGATATGGACTTTAATATTTTTGTAAAATAATAATAATAGTAGACTGCTTAGTGCCTTAGAGAACACCTTGATTGTAGGAGCTCACTATTAACAGTGCCAGTTAAAGCAATCTTGCTTTAACATGTCTTTAACAATACATACAAACAAAAGAAAAGAAACAAATAGTCAATAACTTCTTAAATCTAGATACATCTGAATAGTATATTATTAGAATAGTAATATTAATAGAATAGTATATTATTACGGCACACATGATTGTGCACGTCCAAACAAAGCTGGAACATATTATATTGAGAATATGAACTGTGCCAAGCACGCATTACTATCACTTTGGTTCCTACTTGGACAATAAATTTAATTAGTTATTTCTAACATAATAAAAAGTTTATTCAAACGAACAAAAAGTAATCCATATGCCCCAATTATCATTTGCTATCCGAAATGACTACAATTTAGATGGCCACAACCTTCAGCAGGGCCATAGTAGATGGTTTCTAAAATATCCAGTGGGATAAGTCTTGTCTATAAAATATCTCTTGAATATTTCAGTCATGTGAATAGAGATCTAATGTGAGCCTTCCCCTACATTTACCCGTTAGATCACTAGGCGAGTTCAAGTAAGTCCACTTTCAGAATCTCATAATGCACAATATTTAAATTCGTGGTTATATTTACCTCCAAGCAAAGGAAATATATGAATCGGGGAGGTATTATTGAGGTATTATTATTGAGGTATTATTCATAGTCTAAACATCAATAATCACTGCAATCAAATAGTTAAATGATCCACTCACAATCAGTGATCCAGAGTCATTCAAAGCCACACCAGCATCTCCGATCACTATAGTTATCCGGATCAACTTCATCATCAGTCCTATCAACCAGTTCATCTTTATCAGCTCACGAAAAATCAACTTCAGCTCGCTCTCGAAGACGACGCGACGCCATCGCCAACTCGCCCCATCGCATCACAGCAGTCTGCGACTCACTGCACCACGCACTCAAGGGACATTCTTTACAGCTCGATACATCACCTGCGACGACGTGGTCACCGGTAAGTAGGCCAACCACGATCTGCCCATCGACCAGCACTATGATGACCTTCAAGACTATATCCAACCACGACATTTCGTGATGACCATCGTGGTTGTTCAAACCACATCTTCACCTAGGCACTTTTCACCCTCAGCACCATCACTTGGTCACCGTCACTCAGAGCTGCCGTTCCGTCAACCACTGTCGCGACAATAGACTCCGCTAACCATTTCGCCACGGTCTCTAGGTCTAACCGTCTCTGTCTATCACATCATTAATCCTATATATTTCTTTTATTTGTGATATCAACCAACCCCTACGAAATGGCGATTAATTGAAAATTGTTTTCAACTTATTCTTGTATTTTGCTGCAGAGAAAAATTATGTATTATGCTTTTATCATGACAAAAATGTATCAATTTCACTTCAGCTATTGTGCCATATACTCTCTATTAGGTAATGTTCATATTTTAGATTTTTGTTCAACTTCTTATTGCAATACATTGATAGAGAAGCATTACACTCATAAAAACATTATTAATATGATTCAATGATTAAGCAAAAAAGCAAAAGGCCATCGACTACATAGTCTTTCTACCTATGGTAGGTTTATTACCAATAAGAAGTTAACAGCAAGCCTTCCAGCAGCGAGATGAAATTGCCCCATATAAAATAACACGTAAAATAAAATTCGATACTAGAGCTTATAATATATTATAGAATGTATTATTGCAATCAAATCCGTAGTCATCGTTTTGTAATATCAGATACCGAACGTATGTAATGATCAATTAAAGTAGATGTCTCTTATGAAAATTAGCATGCAGAACTATAAAAATCATCACACCTTTTGATCTATCTACCTTTGTTAAAAAGTATTTAACTAAAAAAAAATCACACAAAATTCAACAAATGCACCGATGTAAATATTATTCAGATTGATCGTGCTGGACGCAAGTTATTGGCAATGTACAACAAAAAGGGTTAGAGATTAATCTGCGCGCCATAAAATTATATTGTGTTTGACCTGTATCGATAGATAATAAAATGACTCATCCAAATTTGTTAAAATTAAATTAATTAAAATGCAAATTGATGATATAATTACAATTAAAGAATTTTCTGAATATCTTTCCGCAATTAATAGCTTTTTCCTGGCTGGTTTCTGACAGTTTTATAAGAATATATCTTTAATATTTGAATATTTAAAGTCATGCTTTACATTTGTGGTGATAACGTACTTATTGAATTACTTCATGAATTTTACTTTAAACATCCTTAACATCAATATCTTAATTTTCATTATTCAGTACCCGTATCGATGAAGGGAATCTCGCAGGGCGCTTACGCCATGATAATTACGTATTCAACATGCTGAAACCCGTATGACTTAAACGCATAAAATATCCACCAAAGAAAAATGTACCCAAGACCCGTCAGACCAGCCGGTAACCACCGTTCTATTCATTCTTCTTTTCTTCAGGTCGCGCATCTAACGGCCTGCGGAAATACTGGCAATAAATCGACGATTTAAAAACAATTAGATAAATCTCATGCACCGGCGGCTTAGGCGCGCGTGTAATTATCACATATTGTCCGATGGGCACAACGGGCGCAGTTGGCGATTAAATTTGCATTCGTTTTTGCCCCATTGTCGTTTGCGTCTACCTCCAGCGAACATCATTTCGCCATTTGCCTATCGCGCGATATGAGACACCAGGCTGGTATAGTGCTCAATTGATTACACTACGAAATTGACAGTTATTAACACTGCTAATATAAAAACCTTATTTTTTTAATTAAAAATCAATTGCTAAAAATAGACGCACGCATTTCCTGTTTACTTAGGACGTGTCACAATGTGTCTTAAACGATTATTTGCTCCTTTTCAAGTCACTAATGCCCTTGCCAAGAACGTAGTGCCTCGTGACGCCTATAAAGGTAGCTACTGCACATGCGCAGATGGCTGGACGTGCAGAAATAGGCCGAACAGCGTGTAAATCAAACAGAGTGCCGTTGGCATGCGTTGTTTTTTGCCTTTTTTTTGCAGCACTCTGTAGGAAGTTTTCCACGCTTTTCTGTGAATTTATACGACAAGAAAAGTGCATCTTTTATATGGCCACGCACTCTTTCTGCTTTTGCACGACGTGTACACGTGCAGAATGCTGGTTTTTATTAAATGCGCACTTAGTACATTCCTCTTTATGCAGGAATTTTTCCCGGTGTAGCTTAAAAGCTTCGTACGAAAGTTAATGAGCGATATCGAATGAGCGATAACAATATATGGGATAACTTCTGAATAAAGAAAACGCAAATAACAGTTACGGTAGATACGTTGGAATTGTTTATGTCGGATTGGGTGGTTAAAGGTTGAATGGAGGAACAGTTAGGTTGCAATAAAGTGGGATTTAATAGAATTAAATTAAGTATTGATTTGAGCAACTTGACACAGGATCGTATATCATTGGATTTGGTTAGATTGAAGTACTTTGCAAAGATTACCGATGACATATGTGTGATGATAGCAGGTGAAAATTAAATAGAGTTAGAATAAAGTCAATATTACTAACTTCGAACACTGCTTTTACGAATATTTCGATTTATGTTTAAGAATAAATTAGAAATAATGTTTTGAGTATAGTTACAAGTGACAAATGAAGAATATTGCAATAGGAATATTTGTTTTTTATTTAGTGAGCATCGACTATTGTCTTCATTAACTTTAATCAATTCATTTTCAATGTCTTATTTATTAATGAGGCTGTTATTTTTGATTAGAAAAATGTATTTTACTCTACATACGCATGGATTCAATCTCGAAACCTTGCGGTAAGCAGTCAACGAACATACCACTGTACCATTAGACACTATATAATATATCCGCAGAAACGTTAATAATAAATAATTATCTAATTTAAAAATGCAACTAGAGTTTAAACTACTTTAAAATGTCCTAATAAAATCAACAACCTAACAAGATTGTAAGAACTTCTGATTTGGATTTAACAATAAGTAGACAATATTTTATCATTCTGGTCTAGGGTGTATGGCGCTTGCAGTGCAAGTTAACTTATGTTCTTTACCCCAATGCCCGATGATGTTGGGGGGCCAGTAGCATTGCCTCCCTGCGCCATTATAAAAACGTGGCACGCATGTCCCTCTACTTTTTTCTCTTGTCCAATCATCTTGTTCATTTTAGTAAAGATGTTGTGGTATATTATATCGTAAGTTTGAACTTTGACGTTGGGTGTGTTCTTCGAGTGTATCTTGTTTCGCGAAAGCTCACGGAATTTAGCAAAAGATCCTTTTATGTCAGAGAAATTAGTTAATGATATTAAAAACAACGACTACTGCGTAACACGAGGTAAAGGGACCATATTTTGACAAAGAAACAGCGGAACGATTCAATAACTGAAAGTTTGATCAATTTCTTCATAGGTGCCCCTTTGGACTGTATATAAATATTTTAAAATAAGTTAGGACATTCAGGAAACGCCACTTTAAAGATATACCAATTTGTTTATTGATACAGAATTCTTGTTTGGAAAAATAGGTTAATTATTCTGGCGTAACATAGTTGATTAAGCCAATTACCTTCAATTAAAATTGAAAAATTTGATTCGTAGCATAAAATAAATTTGAAAATCAATTTTGCTCATCATTACATAGGAGCAAATGTATTTATTTCCATAGTACCAAAATATAGTAGACCCTTGCTTTGGGCGCATAATAGATCACCGAGGTTTGCGAAACCACCCTAACAAACCTGTAAAAAACAAGGAATATTAAATAAGGATTATTAAAAGTTATACATATTTTAATTGTCACTAAAAGTCTGTATTGTTGTTCAAATATTTGTGAGTTATTGGTAAAAATAATAAAGTAAGTAACATTAACTGAATAATATTTCTCTAACTTTCTTCCTTTATTTCCAACATCAGTCGAGTTATTTGTACACTGAACGACGAACATCCAGTCTTCTCTTTCTCTTGGAATCAAATTCATGATTAAGATATTCATTTAAAATTCACTATAACGATAAGGGGACGAATAAAATTAGCGCAAAGGAAAAAAAACGTCAAAAGAATCAGAAATTTGTGTATATTTCGTAGGCAACCTAAATTACATTCTTTAATAAAATAAAAATATAAATTTTAAAAAATTAACCCTCACCGATACAGCAATAATCAGTCATTAATATTCATTTAACGAATCCTGTCAATACTTTACTTTTAATAACTTAGCACAATTGAAGTAATTATCGATATTCAATTATCTCTCGGATAATTAATTATTTTAGAAACTAGATCACAATTTCATTACATAAAAAATCATCTATTAATGGCAAATTACATTTTTTAATAATGGTAAAAGCATTTAAACCAAGGTTTAGAAAATGTAATTATCCAATTAATTAATTATCATACAGCATGTTTAATTACCTGTCTTGAGATAGCGCTCAAATTCATTACACTGACTTATTTCAATCACAAATTACTCAAACTCTGACTTAAAAAAAGGAAGAGATTAATGAATCTTAATAGATCAGAGTGATTTAATTATTACGCTTCATTGTTCAAACTTAACCGAAACTCGCAGCAATCAACCAGCCTCGATTAAATTAGCCTGCCATGGTTTATCATTGCGCCTCAATAACGCAAATCAATTCAACGCCAATTGTGGTGCGCTTTTCATCGTTTGCTGATTAGCCCAGACGTTGCACACGCCCGTAATTAAACCTGCGCTGTATTTCAACATGCACGAATTAACTCCGCCCCGTAATCGCACCTCATGCGCGGAGCCGTTTATAAATCGGTGCGGCGGCATCACCTTAATGGTTATTAATGGGCAGGTAGCGTTTCGGTGCAACGTGGCTTGCATGCTTATTCGGTACTCTGGCATTTTTTTGCTTGCGCCGAAAATCCGCACATAACAAGTCATATCGCCAATTACGCGATAACACCGCTTGCTGGTGCTTTTCGCCTGTCTTCGGTTGACATGTGCTCGAAAAGAAAAAGTCGGACGGTTATGCGACGCCGACGAGTCCAAACCGCACGCAGTCAATATTTTTTCGACAATTATTTGATTCTCAAGGTGCCACTGGTATTTTAATAGCTTGTTATACGTATCGCCTTGTTAGCGTATTCAATTTATTGTTAGCTTCGATTTCGAGTTTAATTGAATTAAATTTTGGACATTTATGGAGGTTTTTAATTCGGGATCAGAAAATTCCTGTATGGATCAAAATTATTACATCTCTTCTTTTTTGTTGTATAGCGTTTAACGTCTTCCGAACACATTAGCTTTCCCCCCGCCTGATCGGGTCTCGCCGTACGTGAGTTAGCATATGAGGTTCTTTTACGGGAATGATTTGCAGGCCCATTGCCCAATCCAACTCCTTATTCAGGACTTGGAAAAGTGCGGAGTGCTAGATCTTAATTATAGCTACACCGGGAATCGAACCCGGGACGTTTGCGTTACAACGCCTGTGCGTAACTTTTACGCCACGCACTCCACTCAAAATTATTTCACAACCAATTTAATGGAGAAGCATGAGTTAGCTTATTTAAGTGGGTCCAATTTGAGACACCAAGTAATTTCATTATACCAACAAATATTACAATTGATTTTCATGGTCATAATATTTTTACAGTTGAATTCTTATTCAATGTTTCTGTCTGCATTTATAACATATCTAATTTAAAATATATTAACAAACAAAATTTCCGTCAATAAGTACATTAACCTTGCATAATAAGTCAAAACCTACAAATAAAGAGAAAAATAGTATACAATTGTATATTTAATGTTTCTAGTCAATAAGATGTACACATTGGCAATGCCTTGTAATTAATCTTATTAATGACATGTAATAAGGTTTTGGGTTCGAATTTAACTGATCGCGAAAACTGCAGTTTATTAGGCAAACGCTGAAACCGAAAAATCGACACATAAATCACGGTTTTCAGTGTTAATTTGCAGCACAAAATCTCGGTTTTCTCTATAAAACAGAAACAGAAAAAGGAAAAAAAAATAGTGGACTGCGAGGCATGTAACCACTATGCCTCGCACTAGCGTGGTAACGCAGAAGTTCCGGGATAAAAACAATTCAAAAACTTATTAACCTATTGCTACAATCAGAATTCCGCATAACGGGAAACAGCGCATCGACACTCTAACTGGTTATG
>WSZQ02090667.1:0-13697 GCA_019419845.2 Weissflogia rhopalogaster | reverse complement strand
ACTAATTACATTGAACAAGAATTGAATAGAGCTAATGACCATAGCAGTCGATGCTCGGTAAATCAAACAAAAAAAAAACGGTTAACTATTCTTAAACAATTGCATCCTTACACGCAACTAACGGTACACCGTACTTCACACATTTTATAAAATCAAATATATCCATAACTTTTCTCTATTTAGACAATCGACGAATATTCCAATCGCAGGTTCGTTTGGCGTCTCGAAGAAACCGGGAAGAAATAATCTAACATATGTAACATTTACACATATGACTGATTGTGTGCCAAAGTTTAGTTGTGCATCTATGGTAATCCACCGAAACACACATTTTGAAACAGAAGTCTTGAAGGTAAAGCTACAGTAATTCCTTAAGTAATTCCTTTTTTTTATTAAAATCAATGTTTATACTTGTATTTATTATAACAGTTCAAGGCGCAACTTATTCGGCGTAGTGAAGAGATATTGATGAATTTTGTTTGCTATGGCAGGAGAAGGAAATACATGGAATTGGCGCTGCTTCGTCAATATTTCGATTGCCATATGATACAGTGTTATGTAAACGGAGAAATTGGTAGCACCTGTTTTAAACGTGAAGACAACACTGAAGAAGATGTACCCAAGAAAAGAGCACGAAAGAATGATTCGTACACCCATGGCTTCTCATCAGTGTTGTTTTATATTGGATGGGGTGATATTAGAGAGGATTCAAATTAAAGGATCTATGCACTTGCCTCCTTGGAAGCTCTGTTTCTCTAAGTAGCAGTACCTCATGTTTGGTAGGTTCGCAATTCGTCTACCAGAAACCTCACAAGGGGCGTGTTCCAATTGTCCAACACCAAATTGAATGAAACTTTTTGCACGTGTAGTGCATGTATAGAAATAATTTGTGTTAACGGGATTTTATGCCGTTTTGAGCCGTTTGCCCAAAAACAATTTTCAAAGTTAGACCACAAATGAGTCATGGTATATACTGCTTTAACAGCACGCTTTGTCGTGTCGGTTTCGTGGCGCGTACGTTAAATTACTAGCCTTCTGACGATAGTTTCGCGGGTTTTTTGGGCAAACGGCTCAAAACGGCATAAAATCCCGTTAACACAAATTATTTCTAAATATGTACTACACGTACAAAAAGGTTCATTCAATTTGGTGTTGGACAATTGCAACACTCTCCTTGTCAGTTTGATTTCTTATCGTGAATACTCTCCCAAGTGTTTCGGTGGGCTGTTTTTATTTTGTGAATTACAATCTTTTAAGTTCCTTCTCAAAGACTAATATTATAATAATTTCAGTAATAAACATTGATTGTTTTATTTTTGAAACGGTGATACAATCAGCTTCTTACTCTTCTTAGAAAGTCTTCATCACATTGCTCGGTAAAAATGTAAGGGCAATTCAATTCATGTGCAAACAATAATTGATGTAAACGAAGTGTATAAACTACTACAGAAATTACAACATTTCAGCCGAAACTTGGAATGTACAATATGAAAAATAATGCACATTTGAAAAATTGACGTTGCATACCGCTTTTTTTCTTTGTGTAATTATAAGAATTGAGTTGAGGTAATTTAATAGGGCTTTTCCGTTTGTCGGATTGGCAATTGAATGAATTATTGCGACGGCTAACAAGAAAAATGATTGCGTAATGTTTTGAAAACTTAAAAAAAAAATGGAATTGAGGATTTACCGAATTGTATTAAAAATTAAATGTGTTTAATTTTTAAATCCTCGAATTTTATCTCTCCGCATCTCAGTGATCCTGGTACCAAAATTTTTGATACTTTCGTAAAATTTTCGGAAGACGCGAAGAGATAATGTTGAATTTGGTATTGACAACTGAATTATATTACAATAAAAGACTTTTGGTATTTTTTGATTTTTTTTTTATATGTTTTGGTATTTTTTAGCATTTTTTGGGTATGTTTTGGTATTTTTTATGGTGTATTTTTGGTATATTTTGGTAAAGTAAGTTTGATTTTCACCGGTTTTCTTGGTATCCTTAGAGAGATAATAACCTGGTATTTTTAAATTACGCTAAGTACCGAATGTATATGGTAAAAATTGGAAAACATCCTAAAAAAGTTTAATAATCTATGCACTCACCTTGTAATCTGTTTCATCAAGAATTTAATGTAATAATTTAGGTAATAATGAAGAAAAGTTGTTTTATTTGTGAGGAATCATTGTTTTATTCTGAAAAAAAAAAGAATCAATAAAAATGCAATTTTTGCTTATTCAGTTTTTTCGTTTATTTAATTTTATTCGTTTCAGTATGTTAATAATTTAATAATGCTTTATACATGTACACATAATGAATAACTTACAATTATTAATTAATAGTACTTACGTGCGCTATTTACTCGTAGTATAGGTTTAATATGTATAATAATTCCTCCCACGTATTGATTAGTTTAAGTAAACGTCGCGCGTGCTGGCGGCGAAATGCCTGGCTATGGCGATAATGCGACTAGTTACGCTCTTCCTGCACGGGGGTGATCAGCCGTTGCAGGCTGAGATACTCGTTGCCGGAGCGCGGACGCAGCGTGCAGGACGGCGGCGGTGCGTCCGATGAGCTGTGCGAGGAGAGCGAGAGCGTCTCGAAGTAGTCGGACATGTCAGAGGTGCCGCTGCTCGTCGAGCCGGTCGGACAAACCGGCACCTCCGCCTCGGCGCTAGCGCTTTTGCCCTCGCCCTTCTGGAAGTTGAAGCTGATGTCCTTGAGCGGGTCGGAGGACTTGGAGCGGCGCGGCAGGGTAGATGGCGGTGCCGACATCTTGCGCGGCAGCTCGAAGACGCCGGAGTCGTTTGACGAGGAGGAGTCGCGATTAGCTTTGGTCGGTACCAGCGAGGCGCGCCGCACCGTCGGGCTGCAGATGCATGTTGGTGTGGTGGAGGCATCGCCGCCGCCATCTGCGTCCTCCTCGGTGCGACTGGATGAGTCTGCGGAGTTGGAGCGCTTCCGGCGTTGCTCGAGCAGGTTGTCGGTGCTGTCCAGCACCTGTTTGCGTTGGTAGATGTTGGGCTGGCTCTGTAGCAGTGCCGCACCACCTGGTTTTGTCAGATTCGGATTGCTGTTCGACAGCATTTTACCGAGGCGCTGCTTGACTGGTGGCAGCATTGGTAGATAGCCGGGATGCGGCTGCTGGGGTTGGCCGCCTGCGGGCGGGCCCTGTTGGCTGGGGTCCATCATTAGGTAGTCGTCCTGTGCGTGGCCACAGCGCGTACACAATCCCGCCTTCGCTACCACCTGCTTGGCGTTCTCGTAGTGCTGTAGCGATTGTGCGAACTCCATGTTGGCGTAGTTGTGCGCTGGTGGCTGGCCGTTGGCGGCCTGCTGGACGGCGATGGGTGTGGAGGTGGCCACCGGCGCCAGGTTGGCGTAGTTGACGCTGCGGTTGCACTTCTTACTGAGGTCCACCTGAGCGTAGAGTGCGTTGATGTCGTCCTGCTGGCCCCAGCACGAGAGGAACCGCTGGCAGTAGCAGGAGCGCTCGCGTTCCCGGTCGATCTCCGGTGGTGGTATCTGCACCTTATACACGCACCCGCACGGCTTACGGACGGCGTCGGCGAGGCATTCCTTGATCTTGCGCGGTGTATCGTAGTGTTCATCAGTCTTGTTTTCCTGTACCGGATATGGAAAGTTGGGGATGTCGTAGTTATCGTACGTGGTTGGCGGGAGAGGTGGGGCGCTCTTCATAGGCGATGCGGCGCCGTTTGTGGGTTTCGGTGGGCGTGCTGGCGGTCGGGTGACAGTTTGACTCCAGCCGGAGCTATCCGACCCGCTGCTGATTGAGTGCCGATCGCAGGTATGCTCCCAGCAGGTGGGCACCCCGGGCGTAATCGTGGCGGTGGAAGAACGGGACATTGCACCCAATTTGCTAATACAGCTCATACAACGCTCGATTGGCGGACCGTTCCATCCGTCCGTTGAACCCACATCCCCGCAGCCGTAATTACTGTCCAGATCCGTGAATGGGGAGTCGACTCGCGATAGCAAAGATGGATCTGTGATCTCTGGATTTCTCATCTCAGAGCGTAGTAGGGGACGACGGGGACTGTCCATTACTAAAAGGGACATAATTAGTATTTCACCCACAGGTATATAGCATTTCTGTGGCACCCCACAGAATAGATCAACTTACCAGACATGTTTCGAGAAACCGGACGTCGCCTTGACGCGAGGAGCTGACCAGTTGCGGCCAACTTCAAAGTGTTACTGATTTCTTCACCCTGGTCAGTAACGAGGACGTGCAGACCCTCGCCCTTTCCACAACGGGACCCGCCTTCGAAGCAGAACCGTCCCTCGACTACACCATAACGACGTAGATTGGAAATCAACCAGTGTCCGACCAACCTCGGAGGAACGCCGACGCTTAGACAAAATCCCTTCTCCTGAACATGCAGCTTTGCAGGACCCGGTTGGATACGGGCCTTGGCGGGAGCCGAACTGAGCAGGACCAAGAACTGTGGTCCATCTCCCAGATGTGTGCTTAGCTTGACCTGCCATTGCATCAAACGCTCGCGGTTGTCGAACGCTAGTACCACAACAACATCCTGACACAGAATAGCGACAGTGTTTGACTCTTTATCGAGCGTAAACCCCGTCTCCAGACCGAGGAAGTGCTGTAGCGAAAGCGACGCCTTGGTGTGGCCCTGCTTGTAGCGGTCCTTCGAATCGCGATAGAGTTGCAGGTAGAGACAGTCTGAAAACGAAAACAAAGACATTAATCATCTGAACGATCTGAATGAAGCACGTTCAGACAATCAGCGTTGGAATAATCCGGAAATTTATATTGAAATAAAAAACACTCGACAAGTTTAAGTTTCGGAATGAAAGAGCATTAATTCCATGCACCGCGGCCAAGGATGGGGTGCCGGCAGACGACCGTCCTGCAATTCGTTTCATTTGCATGCGAAACTAAAGCGCCTCGTAACGAATGCGTTCTTTTCAATGCTGCCGCTTCTGCCATCGCTTTTCCTACTGAAATTTGCGTTCGCCGAACGTCTTCTTAATTAACAACGAGGCGAAACAACAGCGGCATGCAATTATGCTCGGCAATTTTTACGGATTTCTACGGCGCTGCAACATTTACAAACGGCCATTGCGCTCATTATCGTCGAGCAAACAGTTCGAATTTTTCTGTACGTAAATCCTGGACATGCCACGATAATTATTGCACAGCCGTCACAAATTAATTATGCGTCTTTTATTTATTAGTTGCGCTTTATTTAGCATTTTGGATGCTTAATACCATGATGTCAATTTTAAATTGATATCATAATAACTTCGAGAGATAACCCACTATCGAAAAGTTTGAAAAGTTACTGATTCGCTCTTGGTGACGATCCATGTAAATTCCGTCTAACAAAATTGAGATTTTCGGATATTTGTCAATCTCGTTACATTCTTATATTTACAGACCTGATAGAAGAAAAGTTGCTTAATACAATGCCGTCAAATTCAAATTCATATCTCAATTACTTCGTGAGATAACCTGGTATACAAAATTTGGAAAAGTTACTGATTCACTGTTATGTCGCCACCATGTAAATTCCGTCTAACAAAATTGAGAATTTCGGATATTTGTATACCTCGCTACTTTCTTATATTTACACCTCTGACAGAAGAAGAGTTGTTTAATACAATGCCCTCAAATCCAAATTGATATCACAATTGCTTCTCAGGATAACCTGCTATCAAACATTATGAAAAGCTAACATTCGCCTATATAACGCCAGGTAAATTCCGTCCAACGGAATAGAGGTTTTCGGGTACTTGTATATTTCGTTAAATTCCTATATTTACATTCCTTATAGATAAAGAGTTGCTTAATTCAATGCTGCCAATCCCAAATTGATATCACAATTGCATCACGAGATAATCCACTATCAAACATTTTGAAAAATTAAGATTCGCCCATTTCTCGCCAGGTAAATTCCATCCAAGAGAATTGAGGTTATCGGATATTCGTATATCTCGTAACTTTCTAATATTTACACTCCTGATAGAAGAAGAGTTTCTTAATACAATGCCGTCAATCCCAAATTAATATCAAAATTTCGTTGCGAGATAATCCAACATTTTTCTGCAATTTCTAAAATGCAACATTTAAACACGCGTCCATTGTGCTCATTATCTCTGAGCAAATAGTTCGATTTTTTCCGTACGTAATTCCAGCGTACGACACAATAATTATTGTACCGCCGTCACAAATTAATTATGCGTCTTTTATTTATTCGTTGCACTTTATTTACCATTTTAACAATAACGCCACACGGCGCCGTACCGCATCATAATTATTAATTGATGAATCGCACGCGCCGGAAACGAGTAAATAAATAAAATAAATGGATAATTACAAAAACGCAGCGTGAAAACCGGCGGCGGCTGGTGGCCAGCAACAAAAACCCCTCTATCGTAAACAATAATTCATTAGGCCGCCGCCGCCGCCGTCGACGGCGAGTTGATATCAACGGAAATTGAATAAAATCGACAATCGAGCTATAAATGCGAATTCGATAATAATTTTCGCGATGTGTTGCGGTGTGTCGCGGTGATGAGAGGGGGAGAATGGTTTTTGGGCGCATTTTTTATTGCCGCCATTCATCGCCTCTTGTGCCGGCCGCCAGCAGGAAAAAAGCGCAGCCACGCGTGCAAACATTATTACAACTTTGCGGGATAGTTTTCGTGGCATAATCGTAGATTAATCGAAGTCGATAGGCCTCTTCCATCCTGCACGCAGTGAAAAATAAAACACCAATAAAATCCATTTGTTCCTAATGGATTTTCGGACCTCGAAGAGTTCGGAGCAGGAATTGATTTATACGTTTGCTTGTGCCGCCTCCGACGCAATTTATTAGATCTCTTCTTCGTTCGCCGCGGCCTCGCTGCAATAATAATAATAATGGTAGATCAAGATGTATCCGGTGGAGGTTTTGCTCGTTTCGCTTTTTTCCTGCTAGCTGCAGAAGTAGTGGCAGACGACGGGCGACTCTATTCCTGGCATTTATTACGAGTTAAGTGTTTGCGTCGCGTAATAAAAGTCGATTTATTGTATAAACAACGCGCGTGTATGTGTGGTGGTGATTCGCGAACCGGATAAATAAACCGCGGCGCGCTGTTTATGTTTAAATGCGCCACTTCAGTAATGCGCAGGAATCCTGAGAAATCGCACTGAAATCCGGCCGACTTGAGCTCGTTCCCTCCAGCACCGGCTGGAGAAATATGAACTTGGTCGTAGCCTAGGTAGACGGATGCAATACGTAAAAACCACGGCAAACAAGAAACAATAAGACTGCTTGCCGTTGGGGCGAGTTATAACGCTGTGAAACTTCCACTTCAGACGTGCTGCTGTACGGCGACGGCAGACGGGTGAGCTTTTATCGCGCTTTGCACTTACGTTGCCTGAACAACGCCAGATCGCCGTAAATCGCGCGCTGGCATCTTGCAAACGCGAATGAAGTGGATGTATTCAACGCGTTTTTAACTATATTCGCGCAAGTTGATTACTTTACCACGCTGAAATATTCACACTGCGTTCTACGTTTACGAGCGTCGGGGTCGTGCCCCCCCCCCCCCTGAAGAATGAGGGGCACTATTCAAGAGTGAGGGGCACTATTCAAGAGTGAGGGGCACATTTAGAGAATGGGGGGCCACGATGCACAGAGGGCTGCTGAATACTATAATATGCCGGCAAACCTTTGTTATTTGTCGGATTTTTAGCCATATAAATTCCGTCCAACTGATTTGAGAAATTCGGATACCTGTATATTCCGGAATATTCTTATATTTACACATCTGATAGAGGAAGAGTAGCATAATATAATATCGACAATCGAAATTTTCAAAAAGTTGCTAATTCGCGCAAACATTCTCATGTAAATTCCGTCCAACAAAATTAAGATTTTCGGATATTTGAATATCTCATGACTTTCATATATTCACAGCCATGATCGAAGAAGAGTTCCGTAATACAATGCCGTCAATCCCAAATTGATATCACAATTACATCGCGAGATAAGCTGCTAACGAAAATTACGTCTGACAAAATTCAGATTTTCGGATATTGGTATATCTTGTGACTTTGTTATATTTACAGCCATGAAAGAAGAAGAGTTTCTTAATACAATGCCGTCAATCCGAAAATGATATCACAATTATATCACGAGATAAGCTGCCATCAAAATTTTCAAAAAGTTGCAAATTCGCGCAAACATTCTCATGTAAATTCCGTCCAACAACATTGAGATTTTCGGATATATGGATATCTCCAGACTTTCTTATATTTGCAGCCATGATAGAAGAAGAGTTGTTTAATACAATGCCGTCAATCCTAAATTTATATCACAATTACTTCGCGAGATAACCTGTTATCGAAAATTTTGAAAAATTACTGATTCGTTCTTAAGTCGCCATGTAAATTCCGTCTAACAAAATTGAAAAACATTTTTCCTCAGTCTGTTTCAGTCGTTTTTTACGTTACAAAATATATGCGTGATGGTGTCCCCCATTTTTAGATGAGGGGCACGATTTGAGAATAAGGGGTACGACTCGAGAATGAGGGGGGACACGGGTATTGATATTCTGGCTTGTGTATGTTTGTTTTGAAAATCGTTAAAGATTTACGCCGGAGTAGTTTAGTCAGTTTTTACTAACGTGCAATGTCCTTCATTGCGCACGAGGTAGCAGCAAATGATGTGCGTTTAAAACGGGTTAATTGCCCAGATACTTAGCGCGACAGCGAAAAAGAAAGAAAAAACGACCGGCTGTAAAAAAAAGCGTAAACTGTGTGAATGAATACGTCGTTATAGTTATAACTACTAGTTATTGTGATGTCGCGCGTCGCATTTCCAAGCTCGTTTTATTTCAGGCCCTGATTCCCTGAACACTACCGCGAGGAATACTCAAACAGGCAGAGTTGAGCATCAAGGGGTTTATTATCATGATTTTTCTGTCCCGTCGACGTCGTCGGACAATGTCACCGTCACGAGGCGAAATGAACCATGCGATCTCATCGCGATAGCTGAAGCGCTTTAATAATAAAACTAATACCCGTTTTCGTACTATATTAGCGATAAGAAAAAGTTGAGCGCGCCATCCCAGGACGCGTTCGGAAATCCGAAGGGTGCACAGTATAGTCTTGGGTGGCTTTCTGAGGATGACGGCGACGGTCTTGGCTTGATTTATAGATCCGGATTTTGTCCGCCGTACGGTTTGTGGCGACATCCTCTCCAGCGGAGAGCAAAGTTGAAAATAATTAAGGCCCAGGTTGGCGCAGCGTGTGCGAGGCGTACAACACTGCCTGCGACCCCCTTTTAATGAGCATTGCACCAAACGCTCTCCTCGCAGGAGCATACATACACCACACACGTACACACTCATACACAATGTCCCCTTGTTCGTTGGTCGCCGTGTAGAGGCACTCGCGCACTGCAGGATGACCGGGGGAGCCCCCGATGTGGCGCAGTGAGTAATTAACAAAGCGTGTGCACATGGTGTGGCGGCTGAGGGCCCCGACGCGCACATGGCGTTTCACTTGTCATAATCTACCATTCTGCCTTTCCGCCTGATTCGCATCCATTGAGGCGGTCGCGCGACAAGCGCCGACCGAGTGGTGTTAAAACGATGACAGGCGTCAGGATAGGGGGCTGGGTGGTTGAAAATCTGCGTTTGGTTGGCGTAGCTTTGGGATAAAGCATAGAGATTGCGTCCGTCAAGCGACGATTTCAAAAAAGTTTAATATTTCTGGTGGCATTTCTATAATCTGACTTTTGTCTATTTTGTCTGATGAAAACTTGTATAAATCTTCAGATCCTTCTTCAGGAATATAAGCATAGTCCTTTTATTAGAAAATAACGCAAACTCAGACTATATCAGTTCAATGTCATTCATCAGCAGGATTTCAGGAATCCCACGATTTCTTGTCTATATGTGCCTGACGGAACCTTCTTCAGGAATATTAACGCATTCTCTTTATTGAAAATTTGTGTCAGGCCACATTAGTTCAAAATAATTCAGCAGGAATGTCTCAGTATGCAACCCAAAGAGATTGAGTTCGTCAGGCGAGACTTTCAAAAAGTCTATTGGGGATCAACAGGACTTCAGTAATCACACTTTTTCTTGCCAATTTTTGTCTGACGAAACATTCTTCAAGCATAATAACACATTTCCTTTATTGCGAGAAAACGCAAATTCAGACTGTATGAGTTCAATGACATTCATCAGCAGGATTTCAGGAATCTCACAATTTCTTATCAGTACTAGCCTGACGAAACCTTCATCAGGAATATTAACACTCTTTCTTCATTCTTAGAAAACGGAAATTCAGACTAAATGAATTCAAAGTAATTCACCAGAAATACTTGGGTATAAAACACCAAGAGACTGAGTCCGTCAGGAGACATCTTCAAAAACTCTAGTGGGGTTTAAGGGAAATTTTAACCATCCCCAACTTGTTTTATCATGTTTTGTCTGATCTTAACAGATTTCGTCTCTACAATGTTTTATATTTTTGAAAGTATTGACTAAAGATAATTCGAAATCATTCAGCATAAAGAGGTGCATACTGACACTTGAATGTGAACTACCCTACACAGGTGACGCATTACGCGCTGCATCACCCCATCCCCCAACATGAGCCCAAGTTAAATCAAACCGGGTAGCAGGGTAGCACCTGCTTTCCTGCGATTGCTTCAGCGCCATTAGTTGCGTCAACGCTAATAGGCAAACGTACGTCGAAGCATTGGAGGGGTGGGACTGTCGTGTACGGCTGCACGCCTGCACAGCGGGGGGCGGCGGTTCGCCACGTCGGCCGGTATCACCGCGTCGCCGCCGCTGTTCCCGCAAAGTTGCAAAGCCACGAAACACAATGCACTGGGCGTTCGTTTAGGGTGTCCCGCACGCGCTTCGGAATTTGATTAATTAATTAATCCGCAATTACATGCAGTGCAGCTTTCGATTGTAATTACTCGGTGGCGATGTTTTTACGCTGCACTGAAGTGCAGCAAATGTATCTGACACAACAGAATAAAGCAAGTAGCCTCAGGAATAACCTTCTAAATACTTCAAGACCAAACTATTACTACATTACCCCAATACGACGGTATTATTAGTTATTTCTATAAAAATTATTTTTATAAAAACAGGGGAAAAATTGGGACATAAAAATAATTAATAATTAAAACGTGAATTAACAACCACAGGCTAATTCTGATAATAATTTCCTGAAAACTTCTAAATTTAATGTATTTTACCGAAAATGTTTACTTGAAGTAGGAGTTTTAGTCGGAACTGACCTGAACATGAACTGAACATAAATTAACCTAAGCAAAAGTGCACGCAAACGGATTTCCACTAAGCGGACGGAAAATCTTTGTCAGATGCAACGTACATGTTTTAAAATACGTTTTAAGAAGCTTACGGTAGATAAGCTTTTAATGGGTTAATAGTGCAACATGGTGGCCTGTGGCATAACTATTCCCACGCTGCTTTTCTGGCAGAATGTTTGAGCTTTTTCCTGCAGGGTGGGACTCGATGGGCAAACTCAATATCAGCGTTTATTTTATATTATTTATTAGATGAGCTTTTTTCGGGCCTACTTTCACTAAATGCGTCCGAAAGTGGAAATGTTTACGAAGCGCACCAGGTCTGTGAGTCGAGGGTTAATAGTTTCGGCCCTGTGGCAGAAGAAGAAAAAAGAAACTATGCTACGACGCATCGGCGCACAGTGGGCCGATTTCAAGAAACAAAACGTCAAAAATCGATGCAGTGCTGTATGAGCGCTAAAAATTAAACATTTCGCATCATTTTATCATGGATTTTACCATATTTAGAATAATACTATCGGAATGAATGATTCACCATTACATAGCTCAACTCTTCTGCTTTAATAATCAGTAGTTCTAATTTTAAATTTTCTTTTTTATACAATGTTATCAGCGGTAGACTTCAGGCTTTGCTAATGATATGAAGGAGTAAAATTTAATTAACGAGACTTATATCAGCATATTCTTTATTTCATAGTCTATAATATGGTATATAGGTTATTACTATTTTCTTTGAGCACGTCCGTTTTTTAGGGTGAATATAAGAGCGCGCAATAGACTACATGTAAGTTGTCCGTATACATGTTTCCACCATGTGTTATTTCGCTCGACGCGCAACTCGGGTGTACGTAGAGTCACGCGCTCTTATATACACCCCCAAAATATAGCGAAGCACAAGTAAAATATTAATAACCTATATACCATTAAATAGATTATAAACTAGAGAATTTATCTGGTGTAAAACACGTTGAATACACTTTTCTCCTTCATAAAACCAGCAAAGGGTAAAGTTTTCTACTGATAACTTTGTGTAAAAACGAAAATTAAAAATTCTAACTACTGATTATTGGCGCCAGAGAGTTGTGCTATCTAATGATGTAACATTCATTGCGAGAGCATCATTCTAAATAAGGTAAAAATCATGAAAGAGGCGCGAAATCTGTATTTTTTACTGTTTAAGCGGCGTTGCATCGATTTTTGACGCATTTTTCTTGAAATCGTCCCACTGTGTGGCACGTGGGAGCGAGCCAGCCTGTAGCAATCCGGCAGGAAAAAAGGAAGTAATAAAAGT
The DNA here is from genome assembly GCA_019419845.2 of Weissflogia rhopalogaster. Lineage (NCBI taxonomy): Eukaryota > Metazoa > Arthropoda > Insecta > Coleoptera > Staphylinidae > Weissflogia > Weissflogia rhopalogaster. Next base: position 1,078 of record WSZQ02090667.1, on the reverse strand, counting down.
TTGCAGGCGAATTGGATTCGCCTCTCTTGGAGAAGCTGTGCGACGAGCACGGCTTAAGCTGCGTTGTATTAGTTTCGAGTTTAAGGGCGGTTTTTGTTCGATTATGATGTGGACATTCGAGTGGATTATCCCTCGATAATTGCGCGCCTAGTCGAGCATTGATCGTGTGTTTTATTTCTATTAACGTGCGCTTTTTGGAGGCAATCATCTTGGGCTGGGAGATAGCAACTGAAGAGAAGAGAACGGAACAAAACAGAAAACGATTTTGTGTCGCATAACGATAGATATGAAAACGTAGCAATTGTGGCGTATTTTTCAACCCTCTCACTGGGGGGTATAATTCCAAATGGTGAATTATATCATACCGTAGAACCTCAGAAACTCTCAGAACCTTACAGAACCACAGATCACCGGTATGAAATAATTCCGAGTGATTTTTACACGAAGCAATAATTCCATTCAGCAAGTTATCAAGCAATGATAATATTACGGTAATGATGCTGGTCGTGCGCGGAATACGTTAGCTGGAGTTAAATAAAATAGTTTGGAACGAAGGGGGGTACGCCCCATTGAAGGCACGTGCCGCCGAGGGCGGCGTGGCATGGCCGAAGAAGCTAAGGAGCATACAAAGTCATACAGACTGGTCGGTGCCTGGCTGTCTGGATCGATCCTTGTTATTCCTTTCGTAAGAGTCCTTCGTGTAGGCCTCTTGTGGAAGGAATAACACACAAACGCCACGGATTAAATCCGAACGTTTTCCGGCTTTTAATTACTTTTTAATCGGACAACGCGGCGACCATGTCGAGCGACACATGATTAATTGTGTGTTGTTTGTTTTCCCCGGCCGGTTTTTGTTCTTACAACCGAAAGGCCGTGTTTGCGTGCACGTGGATGGCGCAATGACAAACCGTGCGCACATAAAAAGTACAAGACAAATCGTTACTCTCCAGAGCGGGCGAGATTCCGGTGCCTCTCGATGCGCTTAAACGACCTATTTCGCCAAAATAATGCGTTTAAGCACATCTAAATTTGATTTTCTCTTATATTTTGGCGAATACATGTAAAAAGTTCGGAAATC